>QGMG01000095.1:0-57790 GCA_007825325.1 Lachnellula cervina | reverse complement strand
CTTTTGATATTACCCCAGGTCTATAGCTATTACCTGTATAGCGCTAGTATTATAAGCCCAGGACTTATATCGGCCTACGGGTTCTTAGAACAGGATAGATAAAGGCGGTACTCACCATGGCTGACTTTTAATGTCCCACGCGGCCTAGCACATTATAATCTAGTGCTGATTAGAGCCTCAGAGGCACTATCCCAATTTATACGGTATAACCAGTTAGTAGAGTAATATTCCATATCCTGTCCTGACTCCTGACCTAAGCACGCAGACCAGTTTCATTTCATTCTCCTTTGCTCTTTCCCTTTCCTTTTCCCTACCATTTGTTAATATAGTAAGTAAGTCCTACATTACACTTCCCACCACTCTCTCCTCGTTCCATTCCATTTCATTATATTTTTGTCATCTCGCCCTTTTGCTCTTGTAATACAATGCTGTAGCGTTTTTAGATGTATATCTGTGGCTAGTGCTTGCGTCCGGTAGGCTGTAATGTAGCACTGGCATGGCATCACACAGCATAGCGGATATATTGGTGAATTTCGAGCAAGACTAGAAACCTGTAGGAGGCAAGGGAGGGGCGTGCCAAGTTGTGTGTTGGAAGGATTATGTTTGTATAGCATGGAGGATTCAGGCATTATATAATGCTGTATCACGTTGTGTAAGTGAAGTGATCATACCGCTTCTCCAACGCGCGTCGGATTTGGGATGGAAAGTAATATCTTTGAAGACTTGTCAGATACGTTTTAATCATCTACTCGAAGTGGAACATTTTTATATCTCGACAATTCAAGGGTGTATCATGTAAGGTTAAGACTACGTACGATAGTGCGAGGGATGCTGGGTGGTCTGAAGGGAAGGCCTCTGGAAAGGTGATTGGGAGTGAGTGGGGATGAGAAGGTCAAGATTGGTGGTGATTATGATGAAGATAATGGTGAGTATGGAAAGCTGGAAGGAAAGCGGTTGAGAGGTTTGATTTGAATGTTGTGCTGGGGGAGTATTCAGAATGCGGGCAAGGAATTATATGATTCTATAGGAGAAAGGGATGTTGGATAGGACCTGTAGAATTTGTATGTTTCAGGGGCATCGTCGCTTGGAAAAGTGTCGCTAATCTAGGACATCTATCACTTGAAAAGATCAACAGAAGAAAGGTCCTGAAAAGGCTTAATGAGGACAACGTTCTTTCACTAACAATCTTGAATCTTGAAGTCTTGTCTCGTGCTTTCAGATCTAAATCCTATATATCTTAACCGTTATATGAATTCCGTCAAAATGTGCAAATATAAATATTAGAAGAGGAGAAAGTCTTGAGTTCTGGTATTGGTCACACTGTGCCCTTCCGGCACCCACCCGTCTGTCTGTCTATCTATCCTAGAGTACAAGTTCTGCCTGCCCGCATGACCGTCTATGCTTGCTAATTATAAATACACGCCAAGGGTTGAATTATCTATTTGGTCTCCTGGGCAAGGAAGCTGTTTGAGTTGTCAGTAACAGATCTCTGAAGGCAAAAGAGGATAAGGGAACATACGTGATCAAATCGTTCCGGTCCTTCTCCTTCTTGAGTCCACCGAATGCCATCTTCGTTCCTGGGATGTACTTCTTTGGGTTCTCGAGGTACTCGAACTAAGAAAGCATACAAGTCAGTTTATGTTTCTTCTGTTGGCCTTTACAATCTTGCAACGGAGGATGCCTCCGGCGTCGAGAAATTTTGAAAGGATTTTTTAGACTTACCAAGGTGTTGTTATTCCACTCAATACCCTTCGCCTTGTTGGCATCTGTGTAGGAGAAGCCCTCGACTTGACCAGTGTGACGGCCGAACAGCCCGTGCAAGTTGGGACCAATCTTGTTTCCCTCGCCCTCACCCAGGGTGTGGCATTGTGCGCAGCGAGTCTTGAAGAGGTTGGCACCCTTCTTTGCGTCTCCTGTTCGTGGGATATGTCAGTGAAGGTTCAAAGGGAAATGCAGCTTGATGAATAATGATTTCGGACGACCGGCGCAAGGGGGCGGTAGTGACGAAGCGAGCCCAGGGAGATCTATCGTTTCAATATCTGAGTCTCGAGAGGTAGTTGATGGTGTTTGGCAGAGGATAGACCGTGGGATGCAGTGCTGATGCTATCACAGTGTAGGCTATCTCCAGAGCTTGGGTGGCGGCAGTGCCCACGCAGCCGGCGGCGACAACGTCTCCCCAACCCCAATCAAACACCTTCATCGAATTCGTCGTGTCTCCTTTGATCCATGATCCAAACCTCGCAGTCCAGTTCGGTCGTGGCGAGTCTCAATGGCAAATCGCATTCAAGTGACGTGACCTTTATCAAAGCCGGAAGTAGAAAATGAAAGGCAGAAAAGTACGTACCGTCCTTGAAAGGCATCTTGTTTAATTATAGAGGTGTTGAGTCGAAAGAATGTGAAATTGTTCTTGACTTTAAAACGGATGGAGGTGATTGGGTTGTGGTTTTATTAGGTATGATGGAGGAAAGAAAGAGGATTTTAAAAGGCGATCAAGAAAAGTTTAAGAGTTGGGCGAGATGACACGGAGATTCCAACAAGCCACACCAGGGAAGGACCCGCCTGAGCAATGCAACCATTCTGATTGGCGACAAGCGCCACTTATCGGTCAAAGCCGGAACTGTACCCGGTGCAATTTTTTCTGCAAGAAGCATGACTGCGCGCGAGCACCTCCGATATTTACCGGTCCCCGTACAACATTTTAGACGACGACGACAACCATCGTAAGCTTCACTCGGTGGTTCGATAGGAGGCTTGAGGCTTTTGAAAGGAACGCGACCATGTCTGCCACCACCTCAATTCCCCGTTTTCTGCTTCCGCAGCGGGGTCTCATCTGGACCAAATCCTCTACCAGCTTCCAGACAATCCGGTATGCATCTGCGAAAGCCAAACCAGCAAAGAAAGGACCAAAGCAAATAGTGCTCGAGAAGCCGGCAAAGTTCAACCCGCCCAGTCACCCAGCTAAGAAATGGAAAGAACCGAGACAGTACCCGGGTCCTAAATTGAGTGAGGAGGAGGCGGCTAGTTTGAAGCATAAGCAGTATCCAAATATGATGCCACCAAAGGGGACGTTTATGCATTGGTTTGTGAACAATAAGAGTATACATTTGTATATCACTCTTGTATGTACCCAATTGGATAAGTCCGATTTCTGGAAGGAGAACTGTTTACTGATTCGATGAATACAAGGGCACACTTACAACACTAGCCTTTACAGTCTGGTTTACAACTTTCCAACGCAACTCCCCTTTCGCAGACATGCTACCGGCCGGCTCGCAATTCTTCCTGCATCCCATCGCCTACACGCGCACGTTTTTCGAGGTCCTGAAACTCACGAGTGACTACAACACCCAGGAGACGATAGAGCGCAGGAAAGCTCGGGTCGAAGATGTAGCAAAGAGGGATGCGTATAGAAAGGCGCATGGGCTGGATAAGCAGACAGGCTTTGGGGGCTGGACGGCGAAGAGCGATGATGAGGTTTTGGGGACTGGGATGAGAATTGGAGATGGGAAGAAGGCAGAGGTTGTGGTGGACGATGCGTCGCCTGTTGTTGAGGAGGATGTGCAGCAACAGCAGCCGGAAAAGAGGGAAAGACGGCCTGTGAAAAAGTGGTTAGGGATTTGGTGATTTAGATATCCTGCCATATGACGAGATGAGGGGTGGGGTGGGTATCATCCATTGTAAATATCACTTGTACTTATACACCAAACACGAAATCTACCCCAATTCCACAGCATTCAAACCATCCAGAACCTCTTCGCCGACACCTCCTTTTTCCAATACCCTAGCAATCATCCCAGCAATTAATTTCCTCTTTGCGCCTCCCCTCGGTGGTTGCCACACCCCTTCTTCATGCAGCCCTTCCCTTTTACTATTCTCCTGCTCAAGACTAGCCGCCGCAGTTCCCCCCGTCGCCGTGTTCAAGCTATTAGGCACACCCGGATGCGTCAGCCTGCTAGGAGGATCAATCGTCCTAACAGCCAGCAGTCTCAACTGTCTCCCAGATCCAGAATCCACCTGCATTCGCCCACTTCCTGCAGATGAAGAGTGCGAAGCAATTGAGACCGCAAGTACAACTTCAGCAACAGAGAGCTCTTCCTTTGACGCATCGAAAATGATGTTGTCCTTTACAGCCATAACGAGCAGCGTAACAGCTGGTTTCGCCGAGCCGGCTGGATACAGATGCACAGATGCATCCCAATCATCATCGAATAACGGATCCTCATCTTGCTCTGACTTTAACTTTGGTAGTCTCGTCGATAGTAACGCCAAATGTGTCGTTAGAGACAATAATGGTAGTGGGTAAGATAGCGGTTGCGAAAGGAGCAGAATCTAAATGATGTCGTATTAGGAAGAGGGCTGTGAAGACGGGAAGAGGGAGTACATACATCAAGATATAATTTCCAATGAAACCTCCTATTAATCCACAGCCTCCCCGTAAACCCCCCATCAGCAAGCAGACTCTCACTCAGCATCGCCGCCAAAAACACAGGCATACTATCATCATCCCTCATCCCCGGAATCTCAACACTAACCTCCACCCACTCATTCCTTCCCTTCTCCTCATCCCTATCCCCACCATCATCACCAGCATAACTAGGTGTAGATTTCTCAACCTCAGCCTTAACCCCTACCACAGCCTCCGTCCCATCAGCAAAACATATCCGCGCGCTCCCGTACGTCCCCGGCAGGATGTCGGTCTCTGCGTGCAGCGGCCGGAAATCTGTGGCGCGGCGCCCGTCCGGGCGGATTGGGGGCGTGAGGGAGAGGGACGTGTGTAGGTAGGAGAGTTCGGCGGGGGAGAGGAGGATTTGTTGCGTTGAAGCGGAAGGCGCCATTTCAGCCAAGCCTGGCAATGGGCTTTTGGGTGTTTTTGACAGGTGTTGTGGTTGGTGGAACAGTATACGGTTGAAGAGAGGAGTGTTGGAGACAGACTCAGATCAATAATTCTGCGATGCGGAGTTCGACCGCATTTTACGGCGAGGCTGCATGTGGGGGCAGGGTGGGGGGGCAAAGCTGTTGAAAAGGGGTCTGATGTGGGGCAGATTCGCAAGAATAGGTAGAAAACCAGAAACCACCTTGTTTCTATTGCAATTAGCTTGTCTAACACCATAGGAAAAAATATATACTTAAACCTATTATCTTCTCCTTATATACTCTATTTGATGAGAAGTTTTAAATATAAATTGCGTAGCTTTTATTAGAAAATACAAGAGTCTATATTTTTGGTTCGCCTAAATCGGACTCACGAGAAATCCACCCGAGTAGCTCGATTTGTTTCACTTCAACGAATATATCAAGCGCTATGCTACTGGGTTTTCTTTTTTTGGCGGCAAGGTCCAAGGTACGGAGATAAAGCATTACTGAGATTATGTTACGCTTTCAAATCAAATTCCACATTGCGGATGAACATTGCCCCTAGTGAAGACTTGAAAGTCTCCGAAGCTATACTTATAAAAGATCAACTGGGAGACCCTATAGATAACATCTTGCACTTGACTTTCCGTTACTTGTACAATTATACATGCCCCACGCATCTATCTAAAAGTCATTGCAAGACTTCTTTCTCAAAATGCTCGCCTACCGCAACAAATTTGCCCTCCCCAGCCTCCCACCCCCTGACTCCTTCAAAGGCCAACACATCCTAATCACAGGCGCCTCATCTGGTCTCGGCCTCGCCAGCGCAGTGCACTTTGTCAACCTAGGCGCATCATCCGTCATAATAACAGCACGTACAACTGCCAAAGGCCTTGCAGCTAAAGCTGAAATCGAAACCGCGACAAATACTGTCGGCAAAGATGTAGTGAAAGTCATGGAATTAGACATGTCTACTTTCGCAGGGACATTGGCATTTGCTGAACGAGTGAAAGCAGAGGTCAAAGAACTTGATGTCGTACTTTTGAACGCAGGTATCTTTCCTACGAGCTTCAGGCTTAGTCAAGAAGGGTGGGAAGAGAGTATTCAGGTTCATGTTCTTGGCACTGGCCTACTAGCGTTAGAACTTCTGCCGTGGCTAAAGAAATTGGGTGGTGGGAAGAAGCATATGAGTTTTGTGGCGAGCGGGAACCATAGGACTGTTAAGATTAGGAAGGCGGATGGCTGGCCGCAGGAAGACGTGCTCGGATTTTGGAGTCAGAACGAGAATTTTGGGAAGATGGAGATGTATTCTGTGAGTAAGCTGTTGGAGCAGTATGTTGTGAATGAAATTGCCAAGTTGAGCAGGTAAGATCTCATTTCGGGTAGTCTGAGCTGTACTGATGGAGATATAGTCCTGAGGTTATTGTCAACCCCTTGTGTCCTGGTAAATTTCATACGCCTGCCAAGAATAACGATAGAATGCTAATGGTGTAGGGTCGGTGAAAACTGATCTCGCCCGTGAGTTCAAGACGAATTTTCTCATGTCTATGGCCGTCAACGGTTACATGAATATAATGTCAAAGACAGCAGCAGGTGGGGCGCGATCACTTGTGCTCACTGCATTGACTCCGCCTGAGGATAACGGGAAACATATCACGCACTACCAATCTGACAAGGATTACAAGAAGTAGGTATTCTTCATTTCCGTCTGAAGGCTGAGACTAATCAACCCCAGCGCTGTGCAGCATAATGTTTTGGGTCCAGAAGGTCAAAAAATGCAGACGCAGGTATGGAAAGAAGTGCTGGATATTTTGGAGAAGGCTGTTCCAGGTGTGAAGAGCATTGCACATGCTGCATGATACCCCATAATTTCTTGTTTGTTCGTAACGTCGCTTGTATTCAATAAAAGAATGGTAGCCATGACTCGTTGACCTAAGGGTCGTTTATCTGTTCCTTTTCGCCCTCAATTCGCGTGCTATCGCTGGCCTGAATGTGTTAAAGTTTAAGGATATTGGAAGACGAAATGGCCTCTACTTCCAGAAGTACGGCAAAAAACCACCGGGACGAGAGCAACTTCATGCTGATTTAGTGACCGCCTTGGAGAATGTTCGTCTTCGCAGGGATACACCTTTGACGGCTTCCCATGTCCGACGTTGGTATGTCTGCAAAATCTGCTCATTAACCGCCGAAAGAGACAACCATGTGTTCCGCCACTCGTGCTCCCACAGCAGACACTAATTCTCCAATGATTCCCTTGATAGAAGCTAGATCCTCAACGTCGCCATCATCCCAACTCACGAGATCACGGGTTTGAGCTTCCTGCCCACGTATACGGAGTTTGACGTGATCCAAGTCGACTTCCGTAAGTAGTTGCTCTTTTGTGAGAATTCCAGGCATGTTTCGGGAGAACAGAGGAGTATCTGGATTAAGAACTGGTGGATCGTCGTCCGAGTCCGAGCCGTCGTCGTTTTTCTTTTCCGTCTCCATCTCATCTGCGGACACTTCCCCTATTGTCTTCTCGCGTGACAAACTCACGTACTTCTTCTCGCTCAGCTTGTTCTTCAGTTCATTATCAAGAAGATTCCAATCATAAGACTCCGAGTCCAGCATGTACTGTGGCGAATAGTCTCCTTTATACCGCATCTTAACGCAGTTGTGTATGTAGAATCCGGCATACCACCACTTATAACCCTGCTCCTGCGCCAATGTAATCTCTCTCAACGCGCCTATCTTCCCGAAACTAAATTCGTTGACGGATTCGTGGTACATAAAATAGACTGCGCTGACACATTGAGGTAATAAGTCTAGAACCCCAATTGCGACGAGCTTTCCGTCGATTCTGTAGCACTGGTGGTATGAGCCGAGCTTGCGTTCCTTTCTGCAGGAGATGGGATATCAGTATGGTTTCTCTCGGGAAGCTGAATAATAACATGAACTCTTGGACCAAGCCCAGAAAATTTCATGCATATCCGAGCAAGCCACCCAGGTAGAAAAGGCACCACTCAAAGATCGACTCACCCATCAAACGACGTCTCGCTTCTCGGAATTGGAGAGGAACAAAGGAAGTTCTTGAAACCACTCTTCGAAATTCGACCAGGGGGTTCATGATGAACAAGCCGCTGATAGTTCTCAAACAGCACATACTTCTCCTCTGTGAAACTGTCTGCCTCCAATGTAACTTGTAGTGCGTGTTCAGGTTCCGGTGGGGTCTTTAGCTCTGATCTCTCACTTTCGTGAACACGTTCCACTAAGTCAAAGTCTGTATTACGTTTCTTGGCCTTGTCGCGTGAAAGTGGGTAGAGTCTGGCCGCTTCTTTCGAGTACTTTTCTCCGAGGATATGCTTATTGAGTCGGTTCAAGGCTTGCCGCTGGTCTTTCGATGCACGGAATGACTGAGAATCCAGTCGAATTGTGTATTGGGGGCAGCATGAGTTTCTTTGGTCTGGCTTGTAAAGAAGACTCCCCGACCGCCTCCATCCACGGTCAATAAGAGATTGATAGAATTCAGGGGCCAAGGAGGTTGTGGATGCGTAATACGAAAAACCTGAAAGACCAAAAAGTAAACATGGTGAGTATGGAGAACAGTAAAGAAAGAGACAACGATATGAATATGTAAGGACACAGAGAAAGGTTTACGTTTTGGTGACTGACTTCCCGATTTGTTGTGACAATAGCCACAACTGCTATTCTGATATCCTGTAGGCTAGTCAGTGCTTATATTCAGTCATTGCTTTGGGTCGAACAGAAAGACTAGTGAAGTTCCTTCTTAGTGCGGGGTCATGGAGCCCCTCAGCGGGCGGGCCGAGTAAGTAGCACAAGCCCGGATGAGAAGATTCAAAAAGACTAGCTAGAGTGGGGGTTGTTGTGGTGTCAAGATGGGTGGTTTTATGACAAGAATTACTGCAAACTCAAGGGAGAAGGCAGAGACAATGTTCGACAGCTTTAAATCAACGACGGCGAGCCGTTCAGACACGGGCACAAATCATTGGAGAAGGACCCAAGGCAGTCGGAAAAAGGGGACTTGGGTCTTACCAATAGGGGTCAGCGTTGAAACTGGGGTTGGGGTTGGGGTTGGGGTTGCTGCAGACTGCATGACGAGGGTGTAGAGAGTGGTGGGAGCGATTCCAGTGGATCGGACAAACAAGGCGGCGCGTTTTGCGGCTGCTGATTTTGTAGCACCTTTCTAGAGATCAACTCAACTGGTTTGAGAGGAGGGGAGGAGAGGGGGAGGGGTCTCCGCAGAGGTACGCGAACAGGAGAAGGGCGCCGGGGCAACCTGGGCGATATTTCAGGATATGATGACTTGTGCGACTCGTGAGGATGAGGATGAGGATGAGGATGCTTCCAGGCTACAGTAGGGTAGTGCTATCACAACACAGGAGGTAGGTACCTAGTAGTCATGTAGAGTACAGTACCTAGGTAGTTAGACTGAGGCTGGAGGATAAGTCGTAACAAGCTCTGGGTATAGGTATAGGTCTAGGTCTCCCTGATGTGAAGCTTAGCAGGAAGGACCCCAAATTGATCTTGGTTTTAAGCAGAAGTGAGGGGGTCGGCGAAGTGCGAGAGACCGGCGTGACGAACGAACTTTTGTCTGGTACCGGTATCTGTGTGGTGGTGATATGGTTCGGTGCCACGGTGGGAACATCAGATTACCTCCGTAGGAGGTGGATGAATAGCCCCACTATGGTTACATAGGTACAGTACAGTAGGTACTTAGACCTAGGTAGGTACGCTGGTAGTGTGCTCCGTACCTAGGCACTATAGGATAGGTACCTCATGATACAATGTAAAAGTACCTAGCTGCATGTCTGCTGTACGGAGGTATGGTACTGGCGCTACACATCCACCTGCATGGCATGTGGCTTTTGAAGCACCCTTGCCCTTGCCCACGAGGCGGCTTGCAGCTTTTCTCGTCTCTCGTCTCCAGTTCCAGATACTTTTCTAGCTTGCACTTAGCAAATTAGTAAGTGTATTTACACTTCAAGAGAAAGCTTTGCAGCAAAGGCCAAGGCCTACCCTACCTACTTATTAGTACCGCACTATTATTCTCCCGCGAGTGCCAGGGCATGAGACAAGGGGGCCGCAAATAAATAATCGGTCAAAGATCCCGCTCCAACAGCACCAGCTCTGCTTTCTTCTTGTTGTACCACCATCTACGAAGTACCTACCTACCTACACATGCACAGCTCGCCGCCTCACCTCACCACCCTTTTCACGCACACCTCTAGCTATCCTAGACCTTTGTTTCTGCATTCAATCCCTCCTTCAAAGTCTGCCCTCTATCGACCGAGACTTTAATTCTTCACATCAGACCGCAAAAGTTGAATCGATTGAATAATCGAGTACAGTAACCCGCCAAATTATCTCCGGCCTTTACATACAGTACCTACTCTGCCCCACCCCACTAAAGCATGACAGAGCTTTGAAACCGCCCATTTCTTTCCAGCCGGATTTTCGACAAAGAACTTCGCCCCTCAATCACTCATTGCGTCCCAACTACACTTGTGCAACACGCACCTTTGCGGGTGAAGCTCATCCTTCACCATGGCAAGCCGGTCTATGGAGTCTCGTACGGGGAGGAATAACCAACGTGAGTTTTGCTGCTTCCAAAGCCCTGCTCGCGTGCACCTACACAGCAATGCCTTCCTCCCTCAAAACCGAGCTTCTGCTGACTCTTTCCCGCTTTTTTAGGCTACAGCGATGCCGGCGAAAGACTCGTTGCAGGTGTTGTACCTGTCAATGCAGCCAAAACTCACGTGCTCTTAATCCAATCGACTCGACGATCCGGCTGGGTGCTGCCGAAGGGCGGATGGGAGTTAGACGAGTCTTGCACCGAAGCTGCGCAGCGCGAGGCATGGGAAGAAGCCGGAATAGCCTGCAATATTGACTACGATCTGGGACAAATCATAGAAACTCGAGCCCCGAAACAAATGTCAAAGGAGGCCCCCAAAGCCCTCTACCAATTCTACCAGGCCACGGTCACAACGGAACACGCAGAATGGCCTGAAAAACACAAGAGGAATCGACAGTGGGCTACATATTCAGAAGCAGAGAAGGCTTTGAATGGTCGTCCAGAATTGTTAGAAGCTCTCAAGCGCTCGACTCTGAAGCGGTAGCCTACCGGCCCCGGCGTTCTATCCCATTCATATACGCGGTTCAAGGCGATCTCACCTACAATAATTCCTGCATCGAGTTGCGCGGACCAGCGATTGATCGAGAAAGGATTCCGGGACCGAAATGATATTGAAAATACGCGGTGATTTTGAGCCAGTCAGGAGTTAGGTCGTGGGTACAGAGGTCTAGAAATGCGGGCTTGCTTGCTTTCTTCCTCGCATTTGTTGTTGGTTCTTCAACTTCATTAGAGACAATCAAGTCGGATCTATCGCCATGCTCTGTAATGATTATGGCTTCTCTTATTGATCCGGAACATACAAGCGACTTGTATTCCAAACGCACCCTCCCCATGCGATACTATTGAACAACCTTCAACTATGGGTATGCACATAGCACGGCGTTCATGAAGTGGCTTCACATATACCCTGAAAATGGATGCATTGGACAGAGTGGCATGTATTTCTATTGTATATGCCGTCGTCAAGAGCGTTGGAAAGAGGGTGGTTACCTGATTGATCCCGAATGTCAACGTGAAAATTTGGATTCCTTTGCTATACAAAACTTGCTAAATCAATAACCCTATACAGATACCTATTATTACTATTAATCAAATACATAAACTAAATCGAGCATAAATTTTCGTGGGTGTTCTGTTCCAGGCCTCACACGGTTTTATTAAAGTCACTCGAAATATCACTTCTTGCACTCCTGTCAAAATCTCCCACATCGTCACCCAAGCTTCACAATCCCATCTCATCGACCTTTGCGCGTCCCCTACAGCCCTCCTTGACAACCACACGTAATGGATTGGCCCCCACCCCGATAACCAGCAAACAAATCCAGTAATTCATCTCTGACAAGAAATTGCTCAACAAGATGGAGCATCTCAACCTCCACGACAACGAAACGCCTCCTCCGCAACAAGGAGGGGCGCAAACACCAATGCAACAACCTCTCGGGCCTGGCATGCTACCACCTCCGTCGAGCCAGCAATTACCTCCCCAGATGTTCACTACTGCTGCGCAGTTACTAGATCTGACTGACAGTATGTTTTCCTACGTTCGGGCGCAGGCTGACGGCGGAGTCACTGTACCGGAGGAAAGAGAACTGAGGACATGTCGCTGATACGGAGGGCCTTTAGAAAAACTTATGGTTGCGCTCCGCGATGGAAGAAAACTGATCGGCGTTCTGCGAAGTTGGGACCAATTTGGTATTTCACCCCTCATGACTGCTCACTGTGCTACATCTAATACCTCGCCAGCCAATTTAGTACTACAATCAACCATCGAGCGGATATTTGTTGCCCCCTCCAGCGCCAGCGAAACTGGACTCTATGCCGATGTCAAGAGGGGCATTTTCCTAGTGAGAGGAGAGAATGTGCTGTTATTAGGGGAGATCGATCTAGATAAAGACGACGACGAGCCGCCGGGATACGAGAGGGCGGATGTGGAGACTGTGCATAGGCTGCAGAAGGAGCGGAAAGCGAAGGAGGCGAGGAGGGAGAAGATTGTTAAGAGACGACTTGGGGAGTTGGGGTTCGAAGGGGAGAATGCTGGTGAGGCGCTTATTTGAAAGATGCTGTAGCACGGAAGCTGCATGCAAAGGAGAAGCAGAGAGAGGAGCTGTTACTATGCAGAATATTGTGAAATGCATCTAGTTTCAGTTGGTGGAAGGGGCAGAAGAACCAGCCATCAGCCAGGGGGTACTTGGGCGGTTTTCTAAGCATTCGCAATGCGAGTATCTTCAGACTAACTACAGTTCAATGCGATTTTTTCGAACTGGGTCTGTTTGCATGATAAGTGGAGTTTCTTATTTTCGTCCCTCTTGGAGATCTAATTATCAGTAAAAGCTGCAACTGACAAAAGAAAGAGCTTTCAAGCAGTGGGTATAGTAGTGCACCAGCAGCCAACAAAAGAAACCATCCTCCAGCTATGCCTTCTCACTTGACCACACTCGGCCCCGCAATACCCTCTTGCCATCCATTCTCTGTCTGCAAAAAATAACGCCAACCTTTCCTACAATTACCCATATGTATTACCAGCCCTTATACACACCCCTCAACAACCCTACGCCTCAGCAGCGACTACCTCCCCCTCCGCAGGAACCACCGCCTCTCCCTCCCCCTCCTTCTCAACCCTCTTCATCTTCTCCTCCAACTTCTTCCTCTTGGCCAACGCCTTCTCCTGCCCCCTAACCTCCCGTTTACTGTTCCAATTCCCCCGCTAAATCAATCATCAGCACTCAGCCCTCATCCCACATATCCCCACAAGGACACAGAAAGGAAGCAACATACCTTCTCCCTAAGCACCCCCGGCACACACTTCACCGCACAAACGCCCTTCCTCCACCCCGCCAAAAACTGCACCCCGGACTCCCTAAAATGCGCTTTCGCGTCCCTCCCAGCATCCCGCGCATTCGTCGCTTGCCGTTTGGCGCGGTACGCCTGCTCTGCTTTCTGGGCGCGCTGGAAGGCCGTGCTGGCTGCGCGGCGGTTGGCGCGGAGGCCGAGTCTGTTTGTGTGTCAGACAGAGAAGGAAGGGATTTGGGTATGTGTGAGAAGAGGGGAGGTGAGGGGTATATCATAACATACTCGGTGCCGGAAGTCCCTGGGCGTTTAGCAGAGGGGTTCGGGAGGGGCTTCTCGAGGGGCGAGACGGGTGGTGCGGTGGGGTCCATTGCTGTAGTTGTGTCTTTGGAGGACTTTTTGGTAGAGAACATCAAGTTGAACAATGATGGTTTTTTGTTTGTTTGCTTATGGTTTATGTATGCATAAATTAGAAGAAAAAAAGTGAAAGGTTATGTGCGTGTTAGATGTAAAGACTGGACGAGATATGAGAAATCTGACCTTTTAAAATCTACAGCAGCAGCGGTGAAGCGTGTTGATATACATAGCTACAGTACGGTACAACAGCAAGCGCGTGAACCTGCCTGCCCAGGAAAAGAGATTATGTTTATGCTTCAAAGCATCTTGCTAGTAGATCCGCGCAGGGCTCCAATCATAGCGAATGAGACTGTTGCTAGTAACAATGCATTGATCGTGGGGAGAATGATCCTTGTCGCGCCTCTCTTTCTACAGCCTTCGAGAACACATGTACAAGGAAGCGCGTATAGTTTTCTCTGACTCACCTAGAAATGAGCGCGCGACCTGGGGGGTATTTTGAAAGGAAATATTTGGGTGGGGTGGTGATCCCCTAGCAGGCAGGGCAGGTCTTGGCTTGGGCTCAGGGGTAATCATGCGTGGCTAATGAGAAGCGAGAAATTTTCATCAAATTCATGCATTGACAAACACCAAAAGATTGGAAATTGAGAAGAACGTCGCTGAGGCTTTAAACAGAAAAGGCACTTGCTTAGTCAAAGGGACAAACTGCCCTCGCTTTCCGTCTTAATAACTAGAAATGAGTAGAATGTAGATGTACATAATTAGGTCCAGCATCGACGGCAAACTTTTGATTTATTATGTATCTATCCAGCAGCCAGGTCAACATGTGTTTTCCTGTCCGGAACAGCTTCTAGCTTGGCTGAGCCATTGATCTTCTCTTTTGATTGCTGCTTCAGGAATTGGGCCTCTGCCAGCTTGATAGTCGTTGAGCTTGCTAGGAGCTTATTGATCGTCTCTACATACTCATCGTAAGGGTCGGAGTCGAACACGATTCCACCTCCTGAACCACAATTAGTATAAACTCACAAGCTTCAAATAGGGATGTGACATACCAGCTTGTAAGTAAGCAACGCCATCTTTCGCCACCATTGTCCGTAGAGCAATACATGTATCCATTTCCCCCTCTGTTTCATTTCCCTCGCTGTCAACGCTACCGTATCCGAAGTAGCCAACGGCTCCAGCATAGACTCCTCGTTTTTCCTTTTCTAACTCGGCAATGAGTTCCATAGCCTTGACTTTTGGTGCTCCAGAGACGGTTCCAGCAGGAAAGATAGATCTAAAGGCATCAAATCTAGTCTTTCCAGGCCTCAGAACTCCCGAAACCTGCGATACAAGATGTTGCACATGACTGAATTTCTCGACAACCATCAAACGATCGACTTTGACAGATGTAGGATCACAGACACGGTTGATGTCGTTTCTTGCAAGGTCGACAAGCATGACATGTTCCGCTCTGTCTTTCAACGAGTCTGACAGTTCTTGTGCAAGCTTTGCGTCTTCCTCTTCGGTCTTTCCTCTCTTCACTGTCCCAGCTATCGGATGAGTGATAATGCGGCCCTTCTCTTTCTTCACAAGAAGTTCAGGGGAGGCGCCAATTATTTGAAAGTCTGCGCAATTGATATAATTCAGATATGGTGATGGATTAACCGTACGAAGTTTTCGGTAAATATTGAATGGATGCAAGGAGGTTGGTCGAGCAAATCGTTGTGATGGAACAGCTTGAATGATATCTCCGGCTATGATATGCTTCTTTAATGTCGTGACATGATTCTCGTAACCTTCTTGGCCAATGTTGGAGGTACTTTGCTGGTCAAGTACAATAGGTGCTTGCGGAGGCAGGGGTGTATCTTCTGACTGCAGGACATCGACTACCTCATTGATCGTCACTCTGGCCTTTTCATACGCTGCTTCAAGGTCCTTCAAGTCCCTGGGAACGTGAACGTATGTTACAATCTTGATCATACCAAACACTGCATCAAAAGCTACAATCGTGTCGAAGAGCATGAATAGTGATTCGGGGACCTTTAGGACATCCTTCATCGGCCTGGCGGTCTTGGGCTCAAAATATCGAACACAGTCGTACCCAACATATCCAATGGCACCTCCAGTCAAGGGCGGAAGAGCCAACCCCGGAACCTGTGCAATCCGATTCTTTGCGAGTTCTGCCTCAAGCGCAGGTAATGGGTCTATACTTGGGCCATGGCCTTCACCGGTCTTGAGAACCTTGCGGGGCCCAGCGCCAACGAAACTGTATCTGCCAACCCTTTCTGTTGCTGCGCTCTCGAATAGGAATGAGTATTCGGACTTTGAATGGTTCGAGATTTTGAGGTATGCTTGAGATGGGGTGATGAGGTCGGAAGCTATTTGAGCGTATACTGGTACTAGATTCGGGCCATTTGGATTGCCAGTTGTCTTGCTCAGTAGGTCTCGAATTGTTTCCAGCGACGGCTGGAGGTCTTCCTGTATTCTTCTCAGTGCTCCGGAATCACATATTTGACTCATAGAAACTTACTCCGGCCATTGTGTTGAAATCGACACCCCAGAGGTGATTTTGAGCCCCAGACTGAATTCTAGATATGCTTCTCTTGCAGAAAAACAAGTACAAGCAGTTTTAGAATACTTTTTAGGGGCTGATGAAAATATGTAGTGTCGAATACGTCGTATTGCAAGGAGCTTATTTAATCATGTATGTACACCGCCTTAGAAATTCTGCCATTATTAGCGTTGTCTGGAGCCCCACTCTGCCAGCCTCGTTGTCCAGAATATAAAGTCTCTCCACTGAACAGCTCATCCCCCTTTTATATGCATGCCAGCCACGACCTGCTTCGACATGAGGTTCCGTCGTGCTTTCAAATACTCTTTACCAGCTCTGGGGGTTTAACTTTCTGCAACCATGAGCTTCGGACGCCTTGGAATAGCCCATTTCCCTGTCGTGCATCGCCAATTCTCTTCCCCAACCAGCTCCCGATATGCCGAGTCTCTTTCAGGCCAAGACGATGTCACGCAGGATAACAAAGACGTGCTTCTCGAACGACTGAACGACTTGATGCAGCGACTTACCAAAAATGGGCCTCCTATAGAGGATAAAGCTGTCACAAACATGCATCACTTAGTAGACGGCATTGAGACCCTAATGCGTGAGAAGCCACAGTTGCCGAACTTGGATGACTTCGATACTGGAAGTGAGAGCGGAGATTCAAAAGAGCAAGATCGTCTGTGGGCGCCCTCTATCCCTCGTAGTCCGATTCAGAATATACGGATACGTCTTCCCGATTCATGGAGAGATCCACCACCATCAGCTCCTCCCAAACAGGAGATGACTACTTCTAAAGCTACAGAGATTGCTGAAGCCGCGGAGGAACTAGCTGCACAGCTCGCAAAGACGGCCATAGAACTTCAAATTAGGAGAGAAGAGTCAGATGTAAGCTTGAACCTCGGAGTGGTTTTAGAACAATATTTATTCTAATGGTACCTAGCATATACATGATTTACTCGTCACCCGGGCCGAAAAGGCCGCTGAGAGGATTCTCCTCCTGGAGTACCGTGTTGCTGAAATGTGTGTTACCCCTGCTCAAATATGCCCTTGTGTTTCTGACGATCAGCAGGGAAGACGATTTTTCGTCCAATCAATCAGAATTGAAATTCCTTCGGATCCAACTCCAAGCCATAGAAGCCCAATGCTCGCAATATATCCCACTTACTAGCGATAAAGAGCTGGCCGAGTCCATTACGAAGTGGAAATTCGACTGGGAAGAGATTGATCGGAAATCGAAGGCCCGGAGGAAAAAGTGTCAGGATTCGAGACCAAATTCGGACGATTCGGGAACGATTGTGAACGGATCTTGAGTTGAAATGTTTGCCACTGATATACCAAACATTACACTTACAGGTGGAGGAATCAAATCATTTGGGCGGCAGTACAGAGAATCGGAGCCCCCCAGGAAGGAATGCCAGGACTGGGAAATATGTTCGTGGGGGTCTTCCACATCGTAGCGTCACCCAATTCCTCGTGTTTAGGTGTGGCGAGTCAAATACCAACATTTGGAGAGGTACTTGATGGGTGTCAAGTGCACGTAGAGAAGCTCAGTCGTGGTGCAGATGTATATGTAGATCGGGGGATCTGGCGATGTGTCCGGGGAATAGGTGTTGAAATCTCACGTTCTCTTGAGGTTCTACCCGCAGCAGCCCGATGATTGAAAGGCACTCGCGCTGCATAGAGTAGCGTCGGATTCAGAGGGCGTCTTCGACTGGCTGGTCCTACTTGAAAGAAAGGAGGACTGGCCAACTTCCAAGTTATTGGCGAAGGAGCAGGTCATTGGAGGTTTTAGTCACTGCTTGGTAGCATCGATATATACGTGTCCAGCTTAAAGGCTGGGATGCTCGGATTTCGATTCGATGCTGCAATAGAAGTGGTGCAACGACCCATCGATGCTTTGATGTTTGTCGCTCTAATGAGCATATTGTGGTTAAGTAATGGCTTCCAAATCTCTCTTCTCCCAACCTCATCGTCCGCTTTTATAACATTCGCACACAGTGACTCCAGCAAGAAAGTCTTGTCCTCCTACTAGTCATATCCTCACTCAGTGACGACGGACTTTTCGAGCAGGCTAATCTATCCATTCGACCTGCCACATCATTGCAGCTCCCACGCTTTCAAGTCCCCAGAACTAAACGCCTGTTTCAACGCCGTTCGGGCTGTCATTTTCCATTCTACGAGATGTTTGCCTATTCTTGACCATCCCAGCAAATCTCCATCCCACTGGATTCCAAAAGCCACGAGACCAATGTACTCAAAGCGGTTAGCGGCTCCTGTACTTCCAATACCAACCATTCCTGTCTTTCCCCCCACGTTTCTCAATGCGCCAAGCGAACTTCCCCGTCATGCAAACTCACTCTTGCATCACACGTCACACTACTGATGAGCCCTGCCACAATACAAACATGTCTCCCGCTCTGAGTCCCTTTTCAGTGGAAATCTCAACCCTCCTTCACATTCATCGCCCTACAAGCATGGCGATTGTTGAATGAGCATGCTGTGTGACGCTAAAAAGTGTTAGAATGAGGGTAGACGAGCCAGCCTATTGGAAGGCCGGATCTGGCGTTGGAATTGTTGTTTGGTGGGGTCTTGGAATGACTTCCCTCTCGTTATGAGTTTTCTGTCATACTGTTAGGAGGCAACATTTCGCACCCAAGCGTTCTAAAGAGGTAAAGCGAACTTTTCCGTTCTCTACAGATTCCCTTTCATTTACGTGACCGTCTCACATTCATGCGAGCACCTATTCGACCGAGAAGGAGGCGGATCTTGCTGCCAAGCGTTAGCAGTAGATTCAAATAATTTTTTTATCGGGTTCTCGGGTGTTCGTGTTTCTACCGGGATGCTTTTGGTGGATTGTCACTATTTTTGAGGTAGTTTGGGCTTCTGTGGTCAATTCTAAAACAATTCACTACATTGTTCAATTTGAGAGCAGTCCCTTTGCATCGTCCATTGACTCATTTTGTTTGATTATAAAAGTACCTCGGATAAATCAGATTTCTTCTTCTTCTGGGCATTCCCGATTTCATATTCGGTTTGCCTCATGAGTCTTCCTTCCCCTATTCTCTTCGCTTAATAAGTGGGTCTCTAGTCAAAGAGATTCGCAGCTGAAGACTTCTTGGAACTCGTGCCGCAAGACCAAAGTTGAAGCCGAATCGTCCAATTCAAGTATCACTTTCATGTTGAATATCAGATTCGCAATCAAACTGGTTCGTGTGGCTTTGGGGGCCATAAGTAGTAAGTTGGGTCTCGAGCACTGGCATTCCACCGCAGTTTTACTTTTAGAGACTATATACTGTACATATTTCATGCTGCTAACATATTTGACTTACTCTTCTAGTAACACAATATCAAGCGTGCGATATAAGATTATTTGGGAGGCTATAAAGGCCTACCTACCTAACGCTTGTATCTAGTTCAAAGCACAATTATCCACGTAATTTTGTACAATCATATTCGACCTCGCAACCCACACCACCCTCGCCCACAAGCTCGCGGTTAAGAAGGGGGACAAATACTTGAGGGCTGTGTAACCATTGTGCTCGTTGGGATAAATTGGAGAGAGAGGTTGTGGAAGTGTGAAGGGAAGGGAAGGGACTGGTGTGTGAGTTGCAAGGGATGTGAGCATTATTGATGGGAAACGTGTCAATGATGTCTTAACGTGAAGGAGTTTACTGATTCAAGGGTCTTGAGAGTTATTGTATGATACTCGTAAGAGAAGGGGATTAAATTTTGTACAAGAAGCTTAGAGCGATACAGCTCCCACTCACAAACCATGAGCTCCTAAAGCTTGCTCCCAGAAAATAGTACAAAATAATTCAGAACCTCTCCCGAGCAACGAACCATAATTTCACAGGTCTTATACAAAGTCACACAATGAAACAGAATAACATATACTAGAACGCCACAGCCCCAGAGCAACGTACTTTCTCCTCGACGAACCCCACCGAGAGCCATGGGTAGATCAGGAAAATGCCAAGTGTCTGTGAAACAATCGTAACCATAAAACCAACAGCGAGACCCAATATATCTACACATACGTTGGATGTGACGCCATTACTTGGAATCGTCATCGTTTACAATGTTCGCTATACCCTGATTCGGCGTGCCGGATGTTTGCTTTCGTACCATTTTGTGCCAGTGCTCGAACCTGTTTCCAATTGGATAGTATTGGCATGTGATGGACCAAATTGCTAAGTTTGAGATATTGGAAATGCCCTGGACTGATTTGAAGATCTGTCAGCATGAATCCCTCGAGCGAAGGTTGAGCAGGGCTTGACATACTACAAAGCTGTCTGGCGCACCCCATTGTGTTCGTGCCAGCCCACACAACCCGTGCAAATTCGTACATGGAGGAATGTACATGAATGTAATCGTAGTTTACTCTCGTGAGTCCCAGGCCATCAACAAAGTCGTCTACTGTTTTATCACCGTACCTATGGTTCTCTCCAAATCCAAAGTCTGGGGCATACCCATGCCATTCATTTCGGACATTGTCGTCTATATTAGCGTCCTCTGACTGAGCACAAATGTTAGCTTTTTATCTCCAACGACGTCTCACAATACCTAGTTTCTGAGGAACGCTGAGTGTCTCACCGAATAACCATTAGCACACTTGTCTACCCATTTCTGACTTGCTCTCTCTAGCGTATCGTTCCATCTTAGACCGGTAGTGCTGTGCTGATGTCGATACCACTGCAAATTTTAGGTGTTAGCAATGCATGATTAAAAGGAAATTGGAGCCCCATTACACGTGGGCACCAAAAGGCAACGCTGACGAGGAACACTGATGCATGTGATAATGTAAGGAAGAGCAAGGGGTGTAAGAAGTCTTACATTGTGGTCACTGAGGACTGCATCCTTGAATTGGGTGTCATCCACGAGGCTGGGATCGTAAGACACCGGCAATCCTTCTGGTATCTGGACTAAAGCATGTACAGCTGTGATGGGTCCTTCAGCTGCCTCTGCGTTGACTGCGGACCCGAGGGCATAGAGAATGGTGGCGAGTTTAATGAAGAATCCGACAACATTATTGGTTGTCATATTGACGATTGGTCAATGCCGGTGCTTCCAGTGTGTGTGCGGCAGGGCTAGGGTTAATTCTTGGTAAAGCCAAGTTCGCATGGGCCACAGGCCTGAATTCTCTCTCTCTCTGTGGTGATTGAAAGATGCCAAAGCAACAATGAACAAAGGTTATAATGGTCCAAGCAACAATGTCTCACGATAGATGTCAATGATTTTCTTCAGTGAAAGTGGCAGGCTAGGGAGCTGAAGGATTTGTGTTGGAATAGATGGATTACCAGTATCACGTGACTTTCCACGTGCCTAGGCGTGGATGACTGAGCATGGCGAAGAGGCGGGAGGCACCTCTTCGCGCACAACCTGTAACAGTCTGCAACAGAACACAACAGAATATACAGCATAACCAGAACCACGTACTACTGCATTACCTGGGAAGCGATATCCTTGTAGATACCAACAATTTGGTATGGTGTAGATCGTCTCCAAGGAAGGAGCGAGTTGAATGCCTCCTATCCAGAGAAGTTGAGGCTAGCTTTTCATGGCGACAAAACTGGAAGATAGATAGCAAAAAACGCAGTCGGCGCAAATAGCGAAAGAAAAAAAATCGTCCAAAGCATTGCACCCTATCAATATAGGGGTCTCGTCATTGAAATCCCCGTGAGATATTAATGTAGCTACTACTAACACTTCTGTATCGTCCTTGGATGGCAGACCCTTGAAAAAACAGGTAACTTGTACATAAAACGCTCGCACGCTCCTGCCAGCTTTTCTTTCACCCAAGTGAGTTGAACAGTAGTTAAAATTCCCGGATACCCAAAGGACTGAGAAGAAGAAAGCACAAACTGTTCTAAAGAAACCAACGAGACTTCGTTACATCCTCAGTACATAACCCCAAAATAGGGGTTCAAGTATTTCAGAACCTGCGCAAATAGGGAGAGCGTGGCGTCGCACGTGAAGTATCTGTAGGCATTTCAATTTCCACCAAAGGAAGACAAGTCCATCACGAAGACACGATCCGGGTCCTGATAACAGTCCAGATCGCACCTCGTCTCTCGTGTTCCTGAAAGCTAGGATTCTGTAGGAGGGAGGGAGGGTAGGGGGGAGGGGGTGAGGCGTGGCTGGCGTGATGGTGATGTCGGGCCTAGAGTAGATCCCATCACTCTAGTGGAAAGCTTCCCGGCCGGCCCGGCAGCATGGGCATGCTGGAGAGCAGAAGAGCCACTAAAAAGCTTCCTTTTCCACTGGCCGCATTTGAGTCTTGAATACTTCGTACTCCGTAATTTTCTGGAAATAAAGTGACATACAGCATCTTGCCGAACCTGCAAATACGCGGGTTGCGAGTATGAGCTAGAGGGTCGCTCTCGACGTGGTTATTGGCCCTCCGGTGGCAGCGGCTCGATGAGTTGCACAAATTTGGGGTTCTGCATCTCAAATTCAGTGAACATCAAATCAAATGGACTCGACATCCTCTGCAAGAGGCAGACTTTCAAGCCTTGAAACAATGTCGGAAATAAACTCACATAATTCGGAAGCATGGGAGATTGTCAACTTTATTTAATTATCTCAGAGGCCTCCTGTTGCTGCCACGTGCTCTATTCAACGTTCATTCCTCTGAGATATTATAGGACTCGCGAGCATGGCGCGTCAAAGGCAAAGCAGCAGCCTACAACCTTGGCGGGCTTACTGGACGATGATGTCGGGAAGTCGAATATCGAACGAACTTGACAGGCTTGAAGGCATGATGCTAATGGATTGACAGCTCCGGCAGTACCGTACACAGTCCAACGCGGATGGATGTTTCCTGGTAAACGTCCCGCTCCCCAAAACAACGTAATTGTGTGACCAAGTCAACTCATGCTGTCCTACCGTCTGTATCGAGACTCTCGGCTGGAAATACCATTCTGAAATGTTGCTACGAGCACCGGCTTGTTGTACGGGACGGAGATCTATGGCTCTCCAACGATTTATACATTAGTCCCAGACACCGATTCATGTGCCAGGCCTCCTTATCTGTACAGGCATACCTAGTGTGACTATTCCAGATGTCAGTGCATTATATTGGATTTCAGGGAATGTGGTCTTACGGATCTTCTGCACCACTATGCTGTGTTGTCCTGATCTTTGTTTGAGGTTTGGTATCTTGCATCCCGTTCCCGCGTTACACTACATCTGCAGATCCCAGGAGTTGGACGCGCTTTCATTATCGATAGATAAAGCGGCTCTATTACAGGTTACATGGATGCCCATACCGCGGTGCAAATGTGCAGTAAGCTCTTGGTCCTGCAAAGCATTGTGCTGAGCATTATTATTAGTTGCTTGCTCCCCTCTGATTTCAATGCGTGTCCAGACACCTTCTTCGGTTTCTCATCATCTTCTTGGTGATTCTAGGAACCATCTTCATTTATTCGTTATTCAAGTACAGGATTAATTAAACCATTGGTGTGATTTGGAACCATTTACAAGCCGTTGGTGTCAAGCCAATATCGAATTTACGCAGAAGGAGAGATTAGATCTGCTTTCTTCCTTGACCAGTCTGTGAACTCGGCATTTCTTGCCCATCTGTCAGCGGTCGCGCTTGTCCCTTTCGCCTCGCTTACGGAGTATATATTGTTGACGAACACTTCCAAATCAAAACACAACACTATTCTTGAATCCAACACCGACAATATCCATCACCTTAAAACCCTCCTTGCAAACACGTCTTCCATCAAGACACATTTTGATCGGCCTCGACAATGCGTCAGCCAACAATTATCCAGCTGGTCCTGGCCTTCACATTCGCTACTACAGCATCGGCATTCTTTCGCCTTCCTTGCAAATCACCTTTGGTTGTTCAACGCGCTGATCCCGTTGTCAGCCCTGGTAAGGTCTCGTCACATGCTCATACCATCATGGGAGGCAATGGCTTTGGGTACGTCGAACTTCTCATAAGATGCGAGCCCTTGGCTCATCTCAAAAGCTCCTACAAAGTCCAGCAAATGACCCTACTAATTCACTAAACAGATTTCAAATGGACTACGCCTCCACGCAGTCATCGACGTAGGTTTGCCTCTTCCTAGCATGTCCTAGAAGGCTACGGGTAATTCGAAGAATGCCTCACGCAACCGGCACCTTGGTCATGACTATACATTTAAAGCTAACACCCTTCTCCGCAGCTGTTCTTCTTGCACTGTCACTCACGACATGTCCAACTATTGGGTTCCGGTGAATATGCTTCTTTCTCGACCTTGAAATTGTGCAGTAATTGTGAATACTAACACACCTCTAGACTCTTTATTACAAGGCACAAAACGGCAGCTTTATATCCGTAAAGCAAAATGGTGGTGCTACAATCTATTACTTGTAAGTTGCCCGCACCTTGAGACACTACAAACAATTTCTAATTACCTACAGGCAACGTTCGGACCCGGCAGATGCCAACTACCCTCACCTTGAGGCATTCCCTGAGGGATTTCGCATGGTGGCAGGTGATCCAAGCCTCCGAAGCTATAGCAACACCAACGAACAAAACGCCATTACTTTTGCCTGCCTCGGTACCAACACCGCTGAGACCAATGGATTCCCAAATATTAAATGCCCAGATGGTCTTCGTGCACAAGTTTTCTTCCCATCCTGCTGGAACGGGGTGGACCTTGATTCTGCCGATCACAAGTCTCACATGGCTTATCCTTCTGGTGTTGATGTAAGTTTTCCGTGGGTGATTACTTGCCGACCTGGCGAGGCTGAGGGTATTTTGACTTGTTGACTACGGTTTACATTTTAAGTGTCTCGAACACTCTAAGTGTTCGCTCTCATAAACTATGTCATCCGGGCGGTCTTGCTGTTTCTA
Organism: Lachnellula cervina; assembly: GCA_007825325.1. NCBI lineage: Eukaryota > Fungi > Ascomycota > Leotiomycetes > Helotiales > Lachnaceae > Lachnellula > Lachnellula cervina. Next base: position 32,779 of record QGMG01000095.1, on the reverse strand, counting down.
ACTCTGGATGGCTGTTGCTCCTTGACCTGTTAGAAACAATGCTAACTGTAGGATTTACAGCACGGTTCTTGCCCTGGTAACTTCACGCGTTTGGTATCAATCTTCTATGAGGTAAGTCAACTTATTCGAACAATACTTCCTACTCAGTCATCTCAAAGGCTGTTGACTCTATTTCCTGAAAGTCGACGGCACCTGAAATATTGTCTTGACACGGAACATTTCACAAAATCTTAGAAGCTACTTTCTTAAGCATTACTGACTCCAAGCTCTTCATATTCAGGTTATATGGAACACACCGGACTTTGACGATATGTGGTACGGTGATTCGCAACCCTTCTTGTTTTCCAACGGCGATCCAACTGGGTATGGGTACCATGGAGATTTTGTCAATGGGTAAGAATACAACACATGTTAGATGGATCATTTTAATAACTCTCTCAGATGGAACGTCTCGACTCTACAGACCGCAGTTGACAATTGCAACGACAACAGTGGTGTTATCGAAAAATGCCCATACTTTGACTTCATCACTGACACCGCAGCCCAGGCTTGTGTTATCCCACCTTCAATTGATGAACAAGTCTTTGGTGTTATGCCCAAGCTACCGGGATGTAATACCCCTCAAGACGGCCCTACTAAAGCTTCGGCCCAATCTGAATGCGGGGCACCTACCCAGATTGGACAACCTCACCTCCCGTACGTAGACCTCACAAGTTCCAAGGGATTCGCCTATGTTGGATGTGGCAGCGATCCAGGGGGACAGCCTCGTACCCTTCAAGGAGACCAAGTTAACAACGCGACTGGAATGACCGTTGAGTACTGCGTTGATTATTGCGTTAGTAAGGGTTTCAGCGTTGCCGGTAAGCATGTCAAACACCTCCGCCTCAGAAATGGAGAAAGTCCCTTATAGTTGGGAACCTGTACTAACAATTGATTAGGTGTTGAATTCTCGTCTCAGTGCTTCTGCGACAATTCGATCCCCGCCGATCGAGCACCAATTTCATCACTTGTAAGCCCAATTTCTATACAAAAAGTTACATTTTCTGTGTAAATATCGGAGCTGAGAGCTGTACCAGGAGCCAAAGAAATGTGCTCCTCAGCATGTGGGATCATGGCTCCTGAGACAGCTACCGAGCTCTTTATCTACCTAGACATTTTGAATTGTTTATCATACTAATACATTGGACAGGTGGGAAATTGTGCTCTGCCCTGCTCTGGGAACAGTAAAGAGATTTGCGGTGGTGCTTCCCTGATCTCTCTTTACAAGAAGTGCCAAGGTTCTCCCTGTGCAAATGTTGTCTTGCCAATAATCAACGGCTTGGTGCCTGCAAATTCGGCCTCGGCTGAGACGACTCCCTTGATGGCTGCTAGTACCCTACTGACCACGACTTCGATTTCGGTCCCCACTGGCTCAGATCATCACCATCATACCCATACGCATCGTACTCGGTCTGCTACTCAAGGTCAACCCCCATCAGCTGCCACGGCTTAGAAACCTGTCACGGTTTCTGCGTGCCTGGTACGAAATACTTAACCGACTGTCTACAAATTTGCATTCTCGAAACAACTGCTGAATTTGGTATAATTTGGTATATTCAGTATCCTGGCTGGTGGAAAGATGATCTGATGAACGAAAATTTCTCTTCTTGTACTTTTATTTGGAGACGTTGATTTTGGGGCAGTATTTCTGATCCTTCTGGTGGTCGCCTTGGTACACCTCTCTAGCTGGTGCATCTTATATGCCGGTTTCCACATACAGATCCCTAGATCAGAGCACCGAGAGAGCCGCAAGACAATGCATTAACTGACCCTGAACTTGACGTGGACCCTGCTTGTGATAACGATGATATTGTAGGGGATGACGATACATTGTGAAAGAAATCTCGAAACTAACCAGAGGTCCATTCATGGACATCTATGTTGCGTGAAAGCTCAGAGACAAACGAATCGAGTCTCAAGGTGGCCATCATGAGTTCCTGTGGGAAAGGATCTCAATTTTGTGAGAAATTGAACTTGAACTAGATTTGTCTAGTCTGCCGAGAGAATCCTCGGTGTTAAAAAGAAGCCTGGACAACATTGCGCTCGAGGTTTGATGTCTTTCAAAAAGTGACAAGTCAAGAGAGACAAGGCTTGTCACATAATAGAAGGGCGGAAGAACAATGCACAAGAACTTAAAGCACAGAAATTACTAGAGATGAAGAAATCTAGGGATTTAGTTTAAATGTTATAGTAAGTAGTATATTAAAAAGTTCAACGTGATGAAGTGAAGTGATGGTGAAGTCAAAGGCCCGGCCCCACACGACTCCCCAGCCAGCTCAGCCGGCAAAATCGTCAGCCTTGCATCAAGTCAAGCGACAAGCTGTCCTCTTCTGTCCAAAAATAAATCCCACCAGCTGGACTCGAGCCACGACGACAAGCCTTCACAGGCACATCACATACCTCTTCTTCTTTCTTTCTCGCGTTCGCTCTTTCAGCCCTTGCCATTGATGTAAAAGGAATCCCAGGAAAGCGAAGGAAACGCGATGAACGGCTTCGCCGACCATGGCCTGGACGAGGACGCCTTTGGGGAGAAAGGCAGCAGCAGTATCGTCAAGGCTTTCGATGCATTCCGTAAGTCCCGCTCTGCTCTGCTCTACCTACCAATTCATCCATCAATTGCTCTCTCTCTTTCTCTCACTGACCCCTTCCCTCTCCAGCAAAGGCGAAACCGCAGTACATAACCCGGACCTCGGGCGGCGGAAAATGGACCGTCGCCATGCTGGCCATCTCTTTCTTCCTCATCGCCAGCGAGTTCACGCGCTGGTGGCGCGGGCACGAGAACCACACCTTCGCGGTCGAGAAGGGCGTCGGGCACAACCTGCAGATCAACCTAGATATCGTGCTCAAGATGGCGTGCAAGGATATCCACATCAACGTGCAGGACGCGGCCGGGGACCGCATTCTGGCGGCGGATATGCTGAAGCGGGACGCGACGAACTGGGCGCAGTGGGTGGACTCCAAGGGCATGCATAGTTTGGGGAAGGATGCGCAGGGCAGGGTGGTTACGGGCGAGGGGTATCATGAGCACGAGGAGGGGTTTGGGGAGGAGCACGTGCATGATATCGTTGCGGCGGCTTCGGGGGGACGGAGGGCTAAGTTTGGGAAGACGCCTAGGTTGAAGAATGGGCCTGCGGGAGGGGATAGTTGCCGGATGTTTGGGAGCTTGGATGTGAATAAGGTGCAGGGTGATTTCCATATTACTGCCAGAGGACACGGCTACCAGGAGTGGGGAGCGGAGCATCTGGATCACAGCGGTATGTTGACCCCCCTTTGACGAGTTTGGGATGCAGAGGTACTGATGCTGGATAGTGTTCAATTTCTCGCATATTGTCTCTGAGCTCTCTTTCGGAGCTTTCTACCCCTCCCTGCTTAACCCCCTCGACCGCACCATCTCCGCAACGCCTAACCACTTCCACAAGTTCCAATACTTCCTCTCCGTCGTTCCAACTGTCTATACCGTTGACGGTGCAACTCCCTACTCCGGGCATACCATCTTCACCAACCAGTACGCTGTCACTGAACAATCGCATATGGTTGGGGACCGTCAAGTACCTGGCATATTCTTCAAATACGATATCGAGCCTATGCTTCTTACAGTTGAGGAGAGCAGGGATTCCTTTTTGCGGTTTATGGTGAAGGTGATAAATGTGTTTAGTGGGGTGATCGTAGCTGGCCATTGGGGCTTTACTTTGACCGAGTGGGCAATTCAGGTTCTTGGAAAACGGAGGAGGCAGATGAGCGAGGGCGTTTTGACTGGGAAAGCACATGAAAATTACGACTGATTTGTATATATCCAAATGTCCTTTTTTTTGCACAGCTCCATCATGTAAATTTATGTTCTGCTATTGATTCCACTGTAGAATAAAATAAAAAATAGACTCAAAGACAGCAAGTGAGATATCTACTAATAATTTTGGCTTCCATGATTATAAGCAACCGGCTGTGTTGCAGGTATTACGTATTACTGCCCAACTCCATCCACAAATATACAGAATGCACTCATTTACTACTCGTGGCCTTCTTGGTGAGTCCGATACCCAAACCGACACCGAGAGCGATAGCAAGGATAATAAGAACCACCACCAAGAAGCAGTACCACTTGTTGCGGCGTCTGCGTCTAGCGTGCTCGTTTGCCTTGTCGATTTGCGTGTTTGCTTGGTCGACATGGTCGGCAGTCTTGATGGCATTCTCCTCGGTGTGCTCAATCACCGGCTCCTGAGCCTCCACGATTTGAGCCATATCCGCGAACATGGCCGCAAGGTCAGTGAGAGTAGCCTCGATTCGTTGAAGCTCGTTGTGACGGGCGCGAACTGCACCGAGAACTGATGAAGCTTGGCCTGATCGGTTGCTCTTGAGCTGTGTATTTGTCAGGTCATGGTCAAATCTCACTCATCACTTTGAATACTCACAGCAGTCTGGAAAACACCCTCCGAGCCCCAATCCAACTGTGAAGCCTCGTTGATCTCAGACTCCGTTGCCTCGGGATTCACAATTTTGTACTGTCTGGCGATCTGGTCCCTGTAGCGCTGTCGGTAGGTCACCTCCTCGTTCTGGTAGTTCTTCAGGGCGTTCTCAAACTCCGTCTTCAGAGATCTCGCCTGTCTCGACTTGGTACTCTTAGATCCATCCTGCGTCTTCAGCAAATCGCCTTCCAGGAACTTGATCTGGTCCCGGATCTGCGTGTTCTTCAGCTGGGTCTGCGCGACGAGGTTCTCGAGCTGGGAAGACGAGCTGCTGTCGGGCGACGACAGCGCGCGCTGGTGCAGCGTTGTGATTTCCGAGATGTTGGATGTGAGGTTGCGGATCTCGGCTTTGGCGTTGTCGACGCGCGCGAGGAAGTCCTGCTGCGAGAGAACGTAGGCTGTAGACGCCGGCGTCGCGGGAAGGCCAGCGTTTGAGTAGTTCGATGTACTGGTCAACTCGTGTTGGAGACCGCCTTGGCCTTGGCCTTGACCCTGATTTAAATATCCCTAGGCAGAAAAATCGAGAGTTAGTTTCTTCTTCATCTAATTTCCATCCTTCATTTGCGGTCGAGGGGAAGCTTACAGGGCCACCTTGGGCAGCTTCTGCGTCAGGTCCATTGTTATATGGATTCCCGCCGTATTGGTCGTACTGTGTGTAGGACATGATGTAAGTGTGAATTGACGTGCGACTGATTCCGAGGGATTGTTGTACTGTTGATTATATGGGGGATCGGATGACGTTCCAGCGGCGCAAAGCTGACTGAAGAGTGAGCAGGTAAAATGGGATGGCCGGACCAGAGAATAATAAGCCCTGAAGTAAATGGCTATGTGATCAAGGAGGGCTTGGCATACAGATGTCGCATAAAACAACAATAGTAATATAATTCTCTCTGCGACGCAAATGAGAGATCCGTAGGTCGTCGATATGGAGCTCGACGTACCTCGTACTTATTTTAGGATTGGGTAGGTACCTACCTAGCCTAACCTAACCAACTTGGTGCCTTAATCTTAATCAGCTCAGCGCACGCGTGCGCGTGCTAACCCACAGCCCGACCCCGACTTTCCGAGCTTTCGCAAACATCAACGTCTACATCCCATCGAATTTTGGACCAGAAAGTAATCGTCAGAAACAGTTTCACCGTGGCAATATTCGCAATGTCGGTGTCTTGCGGCTCAAGAGAGTGACGCGGAAACACTAGCCTCGACCCCTGGAGGTAATTATCCCGATCACATGATACGTACTGGATTTCTGAGGTTTGTTCCTCATCCCTCGTTCCTCAAGAAGTCAGGACTCTGTTGATTGAATCGAGTCTGTTGTCTCTAGATACAAAATATCAAATTTAAGGCTTCACGACGTAGGAAAGTAGTGAAACGATTCCAGAGTCACGTGATATCGTCATTTCATCTTCAAATCGACTACAAATTATATTAGAGAGCGCCCATGTATGTGTGCGCTAATGCTAATTCTAATTCTCATCTCTCGTCAAGTAAAAACAGTATGAAATGCGTTGTAAGTGTTGCGTCCCCTCAGTCCTCTCAAAAACGATAACAAGAATTAAAGGCATCAAACATTAGTACAAAAAAAATCAGCAATCAACATATCATCAAAAGAAAAGCTGGCCTCCATATGTCAGTCACCCAGGTTTCCCGGGTCGAAGAGTTGAAGCTGTTTGCGAGACCATCTACACTCCCGAATCTTCCTGGGGAAAGATCTCATTAGGAGTATACTTGTTCCAGGCGCTACAAGTGTCGTCAAACGCGTTCGTGTCCTTCATGGTGACGGCAATTTCGGATTGCCTCTCCACAAACTGCATGGCAAAGCCTTCAGATGCGTGCCATGCGATGTGGCAATGCATAAGCCAAGAGCCTGGATTATCCTTCTTGAATGCAATAGCGAGGAAGCCATTACCTGGCAGAGACGCCACTGCGAAGAGTGGAAAGTCAGCAAATGATACAGTTCCGAAAGATAGAAGCCTGGGACCTCTTGTAAACTTACCATCACGGCGCGTTGGATTGTCAAGGTTCCAGGTAACGGTATCAATATCGAAAGTAGCAGTCTCTTGCGCAATAACCCAGAAATCGTGTCCGTGCAAGTGGACTGGATGGGTAATTCTGCACAATTCATTAGATTGCTCCTAGCAAGAGGGCGACGTGGGCTACTTACCCGAATCCCGTATCATCTTCGATCACCCAGACTGTCCACACGTCACTGGTGGAGGCCGCCTAGGATTCTGTCAGTTTTAAATCCATCTTCAAAGTGGCTGGGGCATTTACAGCAAGAGGTTGGACATTATAGGCCGAGGGCCAGATGCTCTCATTATTGAAGATCTTGAGAGTCGTTGGATCTGTCCAGTTGAGATCTAGAGAGCTGCCGTTTAATGTCCAGCGGAAGTAGTCGGGGAATGCGAAGTTGAGATCTTCCTGGTTTACACTAGAGAAGTTCCCAACGTCCATGGAGAGATGGGGAACGAGGCTGGCTGTAGGCTCATCTCCACAGTTGGTGCTCGCGACCACCGTGCTATTGGTTGTTGGGTCTGCAGTGCTGCTGGCATCGTATCTGATAATTCCGGTTATATTGTCTGGATCGGAATTGGCTGAGCATGTTGATATCCATCCAGCTCGAAGCCAGTAGTCTCCGGATACAGCTGTAAGTCAAAGGGTCAGCGATGCTTGGTCAAGAAGGATCTGAAGCCCAGAGATGTTGCAACCAAAATTTCTTGGGATATGAAGAGGAGAAACTAACCATTGGCATCGACTATAATATCATATCTTTGTCCAATGCTGACGAGTAAGCTATCAGTTGAAAAAGGAACAATTGGGACCAAGTCATTTGCCATGACTGTGAAGTTATGGCCGTCGATTGAGAATTGGAAATGACCATCCACAGCAGTGTTGATGAGTCTGAAGCGATACTTCTTTCCGGCTTCAAAAGTTGCCTGTGAATAGTGAGTTAGCTTCACTTTTCCCAAAAGTTGATTGTTTGCAAATGACTCAAGACTCGTGGGACATTCTGCAAAGAAAACTCCCGCTACTCTAAAGCTAGGCCGCAATAAAGTATAACCAGAATGCAGCTATCTTACCTCGAACTTCTTGCCTCCACCGACACAATCGGCGTCTGTGGAACCAGAGCAGTCGAAAGTGTTGGTACCGTTGATGAGACCAGTGTCCAAAGTAGGAGGTCCTCCCTGCTTTGCGGTGTCCCACAACTTAGAAACCGGGGTATGGCTCCAGTCTGAAAGGAACAATGCACCAAGGTCTTCGTCATAGTCTGCAGTGGCAGGTCCATTGATGATCATGGGTCCAAGTAGACCATCTCCATATTGGAGACTGAAGTGAGAATGGTACCACGTGCCTGTAAGTTCTCAGATTTAGCGTGCATGACTTATTTAGAAGAATTTTGGACTTTGGGGATTTTATAGACCCTGAAAAAACTCACTCCCATATTGAGTAGCTTGAAATTGGTACGTCAAAGTGTCCCCGGGGGCAATGGGACATTGCGTTACACCTGGAACACCATCGTATTCGACTGATTTCAACTGACGGATACCATGCCAATGAATGGACGTGCCGTTGTATTCCAAATTGTTTGTTACGTGGATAACAAGGTTGTCTCCCCACTGTGTTCAAGTGTTAGCTTTTGCTTCTCCAAATATTTTTTTTTGGCTCAGAGAGGTAGGATTTGATTTACCAGGGACTGCCTGGCACTCTGGGTGCAGATCTTAACTTACATCGGCAATTATGGTAGGACCGGGAACAGTGCCGTTAAAAGTCAGAGCGAAACGCGAATACCCATCAGGAGATACAGTGGTATTCTCCACTGATAGCCAGTACTATTTTCCATGTCAGAAGAGCTTTCTCATTGTCCCGCATTTTGTGACTTTTTGTTGCAACAAAGATGGACTGGAGCTAGCATCATGGTTTCATACCTCTCTTGTGACTCCAGTGTTAGGTGTCACCGAGTAGTAATCCGTATCAACGGAATAATCTCCCCAGCAGCTTCTAGAGGTAGCCGTGTTCTGGCATGAAGCGCGAGAGACGAGGTCAGAGACAGAAGGAACCACTGATGCCAACGAATGGTGAGCAGCAAGAGCCGCAAAAAATGTAACGAGTGTGGTCTTCATGTTGAAGATAGTCATGGCGATGCCAAGAAGAAGTGCAAATGATTAGATGATTAGATGAGTTGCTGAGTTTCTTTGAGGATGTGAGAGAATATGAGAGGGTTCTTGTCCTTCTATATATAAGAATCCCTTACGCCATCCCACCATCAGGTCTTGGAGTTAGCCATGTTCTTCCTCGGTGCTCATGATCGAGCCGTGATTTCACATTGTATTTTGTGAAAGCGTTTCGCCGCTATGCAGGCGCCCCGAGTGGGAGCCTTGCAGGTGTATACGCGTAGCCTCGAAGTATTGACGGCCATGTCGCTGCTTCTGAATGGGATTTCACGATGCAAATCGGATATCGCTTCCTCATGCTCCTTAGGCGCATCTTATGGTGGTCTAAGAGTACGGCTAGAGCCGCAGCTAGCTTGACTCTGTGTGGAGATATGTCCCATTTGATCTCAATCGATACATGAGATCCATCCGGTATCATGGGGTCTTCAAGATCTTAACACCACGATGTTGTTTTTGATATAGGGCAGGGGAAGTCTTGGCACAAGCCTCTGTCTCTACCGAGATTATCGTTTCCCAGAGTGGAACGATGCCACGAGGTAGAAACGGTGCCATCCCGCCATGACAGACGCTCTGTCTTCTGTTGTTTACACCGATAGGCCCAAACAGTCGCCAGATGAAAGAAGCGGCTTGTGAGGCGCGGTCGGTTGACACGGGAGACCATACCGATCCTACTGCGGCTGACGAGTACTTTAAAGGTACATACAGTACTACATTAAGTACCTGCATCTGCATGCACCTGTAACAGGTTCCAGAAACATCGACTTTTGGACAGCGTAACGCTCAAGCACTCGAAAGGTTTTGAAGACATTGATGTTCGCCAAATGTCCCAAAGCGCAGAGATAATGGCGTGGAGATGTTTCAAGCTATATTTCTTGTGGATCCAGCACTGACTTCAGGCTTTAAGTCGCCTATTCTTGACTAAGTGAAGGATGAGTACTCCCAAAGTCTGTGCGAAGAGCAAATGGGAATTTCTGCTTGGACCCGAATAGGGTCCATTCAGGCCGGGATAGAAGCTATTCTAGACCTCCCGCCGGGTGGAGGGTTTGGCCAGCAGCCCCCCTTAAACTCCTGGAACCGTTAGAGCGCGGAGAATATGTAGATATCGATCAGATGAGTTCCTCTTAGCACACTAAAGATGTGCGAAGTACGGAGATACCAGCCACGTCCAAGCCAATACGAAGGACCTAGGCAGTACTGCAGTGCTCGTGTCGCCCAGAAGCCTGACCTTGCCTGGGTGCCCTAGCTTTTTAGCAAAAGACCCCTTGAAGGCACGTGTTATCCTTGAAATATATGATCCTTGAAAGGGTCGCAATACGAGGTGCATACGGACTCTGTATGGGCAAAAGAGATAAGGTTCAAGCTGTGCCTTTGTACCAAGGTCAAGGATTTTGATTCCTACCACTTTGACTAGATGATTGGCCTGTTAAGCTGGCTATGTGAACTTGGGGAGAAGAGAAGGTACTATCATCTCTGAGATGATTTCCAGAGCTGTAACGAAGACTTCCTGAAGAGCCTCGCAACATTGAAGTTCACGGAGTATGAATACATGGGGGCTTTGAAGAGGAATGACACGGACCATGCAGCCAGGGGTGAGGGATGTTATGCAGACCGCTGGAACTGATCGGACCAGGATGGTGAAGCGAAAAGCTGACGACGACAATCCACACCGATTAGGGACGAAATGAAGGGAACAGTCTTGGCAGAGGGTGAGCAAACAAGGCAAGGCAAGGTCCAGGAGTACCGGTAGGTAGACGATATGTGGCTATTTATAGTAACGTTATATTAATCTATAAACTTGGAGTTTACTGTATTCGGCGGTGAGTGGTGAGATAAATTTACCTCCGTAGATGCATGTACGGAGGTATGCAGTGCGGTACGGTATCTCAAAGTATGTCTGACAGGTGACATACTCGTACTCCGTACCTCCATACAGTACCTACTGTACAGGAGAGGCTCTTAGCAGGGATGGCATTGGTCCCATCCACTGCACCCCACCCCACGCCGCTCCCCGGGCTCGGAAGACGGAACGGGAGCTTGGGAGCTTAGGGCTGGGCTTAAGCCACATGGTGGCCGTGGGTGGCCGTAGGTGGCCACACGGTGAGATGAGTGGACGGATTAATTCGCCCCGGACAAGGGAAGGAGCGAGGGAGTGGAATGACAATATACGGAGGTACAGTCAGTACCTAGGAAGATACGAGTATAATAGTATGTAGATGATAGATGCAATACAACAATACAGCAATACAGCAATATATCAAGCATATATTGGAATTTAGAAGCGCTGAAGTCTCCCTGTACTCGTACTTCGTAAGCAAAGTGTGGGTGTTGCGTACCTCCGTAACCAATCCAATTAAGGCGTCCTGGTGGCTGGTGGGGGGCCCAAGCTTCTGAGCCCACAACGTGGGTCTTTGACACTCCACTCCTTCAAAGATATTCGATAACTCGACAGTACCTACTGTACAGGTACCGTAGCACCGCAACAACAAGTCGAAAAGCGTTGGATGCTAGATTGATTACCTTTAATTTAAAACACCACTCAGGTTCAGACCGAGAACGATATCCGGTCGGTCCCGAGACCCCAGAAAGTGAGAGCTTGCTTGTGCTTTATCTCCAAGTCAGCCATAGAGAAAGTGAACAAATGGCATGTTGCATTGCTCCTGGGGGGGCCACAGCAAGAAAGGAGCAAATTTCATCCGAGCTGTAGAGAAATGGCTCATGTGGTGTATAAACACAAATCCGGAAGGAGGTTCCTACGACTACGTACTTGTGAGGTTATTCTTTTCGTTCGGCGATAGAGGACAGGACGGGACGGGACGGTGTTAAGCGATAGTAGAAGCCCACGCCTTTGCGATCGATGATGGAATGTCAACCCCGCTCTTGGAACAGCAGCCATGGGTTCGCAATCGTGTCTATCTTTCGTCAACAAACCCTCCAAGATCAAGTCACGTAGGACGTATTTCCACCATTGTTACACACCGCCAAACACACAACCGATCCCAATAGAGCCATTCCAAAATGCCTCTTCTTGCGCAGAACCCGAAGCGTCGAGTGATCCTAGGTATTCCCACCCCCCACCAAAACACCACCCAAACCTTCGAATTAAACTGGACCCAAGAATTCACACCGATATTCGAGCACGTATCATCATGCTAACCATCCTGGAAAGGTCTCATGACATTCGGAGAGGACGAAGCAGCCGGCGCGAGAATCACCTCGTTGGATGAATACAATAAGGCTCTTGACCATCTACAAGGGGCTGGGTACAATGAAATTGACACTGCACGGTCTTATATTGGTGGAAAACAGGAAGCCTTCACTCGCAAAGCCCATTGGAAGGAGAGAGGTCTTACTTTGGCGGTACGTTTTGATCTCTGAGCCAAACGGTAGAAGAAGTTTGTTAAATCAAGAATGCCTAGACCAAAGTCTATCCAAGCCGACCCGGCATGCACAAACCAGATGTTCTCACTGCCGAGTTTGAGACAAGCTTGAAAGAGTTGGGCACTGATTGTGTCGATATCTTCTATCTTCATGCTCCTGTATGTCCTCGAAATCCACTTGTGGCACCGTTTTGATGTGTCTTTTAGGATCGCTCGGTTCCCTTTACAGAAACCCTCGAGGCAGTCAACAAGCTTCATAAACAGTGGGTATGCCGCGTTTTGGTAGAGGTTCAAGGCTAATGAAATTTGTAGAGGGAAATTTGTCAAGCTTGGTCTTAGTAATTTCACAGCCTTCGAGATCGCAGAGGTTGTGATGCATTGCAAATACAACAACTGGGTTCGGCCTACCATCTATCAAGGGATGTACAATACGATCACACGCAACATTGAACAAGAACTCATTCCAGCTTGCAAACGCTATGGATTGGATGTTGTGATCTACAACCCCATCGCAGGGGGTCTGTTCTCGGGAAAATACAAAACCAAGGACATTCCCAAAGAGGGTCGTTTTAGTGAGACTTCGAAGTCTGGTCAAAATTACCGCCAGAGATATTTCAGAGATGGAATGTTTGACGCTTTAGCTATAATTGAGCCGGTCGTTGAGAAGCATGGATTAAGAATGCCTGAGGTGGCGTTGAGATGGGTGGTGCATCATTCGGCACTAAATATCAAGGACGGCAATGATGGTGTAATTGTCGGAGTCAGGTAAGCAATCCGCGTGGCAATTTTGGATTTTCCTCGTGAACTCCCCAAAGATTCCTTATAGCGACGGAGTGGTCACGACATGAATGTTTCGCGGACCCTGAGTGTTTAGTGTGACACTGACTGCCTTTTCAATGCCTTTGGACCAGAGATACCATACCAGATAGCTAACGAGTCTTCTAGCTCGGTGGATCAACTTGACCAGAATTTGAAAGACCTTGAAAGCGGCCCGCTGCCTGAGGAAGTTGTAGAAGCATTAGACAAAGCTTGGAGCGTCAGCAAGGTCGATCAACCAAATTACTGGCATCTGGCATTGAAATATACGTATGATACGAGAAAGGCTCTCTTCGGAGTATAAAGGCCTCAATGGACCGGATCAGCTAGCTGCGGAGCCAATAGCTTATAACTCAAATCTCAAATAGTTTATCAATACTTTCTTTTATTTGAATGAACTGAGTTTACCGTAACATCTTCATGGAGTGCATGAACCCTACCAGGCGAGCCAGGCCAGGCCGGTCCTGCCCCCTGCCCCCTTTGTGGGAGTAAGCGAGCACTTTTTGTGGAGTTGGGAACTTGATTTGGCGTTGATTGCAAAGTCAAGCCAACGGCATGGGAACATGATGAGCATACAATCCATCAGATCTCACTGTGTAGGTTAATTAGATCAACGTGGGCAGAGAAATTGAAGCTAACCCTCCATTAGAGGATATCTTTACAGTTTGATACCGCCTCGAGTACTTATCTCAAAGCCCTGCTAAGAAAAGTCAACCCTACCTACGCGAACCCGAAAGATCATAACAAGCTGCATTGGATAAACATCTTCAAACAACCTCTCGAATACCGCGCACGATGCGAACAATTCCTCCACGATGCGACTCACGCAGAGCCGCCCGTCGAAGTACAGTTGGGAGTTCCTTATATCACCGCTCTCCCGAAGATGAGGACCTGTGTCCTGCTCCCTTTCGCTCGCGGGGCAGTTCACAAGCTCCAGGAAAACCTCGCTTTGTCTATTGAGGGCCAGGAAGATATGTGGAGGAATAGCGATTGGCGAAAGGATTGGGCCACAAAGCCGGTTCTCTGGATAGGATCCCAACTGGACGCGGTCGCGGCCAGCAAGAGGTGGAGGATTCCAAGAGCTTCTACAGCTCGATCGAGCCTGTGAAACTTACTTTGGCGGGGCTGACGACGTCGAACCATCCTGCTGAGTCGCACCCATTTTTGAAGGAGTTTCCGTTCCTTCAAAGGCACGGTTCGGGAGACCCCTCGGACCTCGACTTAAGCGCGGCATTCGAAAACGGTTCTCGGGGCGCCGTTTCGTACCTAGGTAGATAATACCGGTAGTCGATTATTATAATGAGTGGATCCAAATCCTTGAATCGGTCAGAGGCCTAAGCGCACTTCACAACAGGAAGGTGCGAGCGCCTTAGCAGCATACAGTACAACTGGCGATCCTTCCGCTAGGCATTCTCGCATCTGTGATGACGAGCGGTCGTTTCCTGAACCTTGCACCCAGTGATTGCCTAGGATATACGTGGACCCCGCGAACCGGTAGATGTTCTGTCTCTGGGGAAATCTCCAGATGCTCAAGCGATGCTTTACCAGGTTCATGAGATCGAGCGGTCTGAATTGAGAAATTATTTGGAATATCAAAGCATCTTCATCTCCCTTTTCGCAAAGGATGGAAAACAGGGGTCCTTGTTGATTGTATTCGTCACCACCGACCCCCTACTGCGTCTTCGGTACGGAGCTAGTCAATAAAGCGGCAAAGCTCCGAAAGAGATCTTATTGCCCGCAGGGAAGAGTCAAGGACCCATCAAGTTTGCTAAAAACAAGCATAACATCTGGTCTTTGCAAGTTGACCTCCGGCTGGAATGCAAATAGGCATAGCCTAGAGCCAGGGGCTGGAGCTAGAGCTCAAAACAGAATGTGGTTATTGTATAACATGGAGTACACCTCTTTGACATAACAAAACAACCCGTGCACTCTGTTGCATAGTGAAGAAATGCCAGAGTTGAGAGGTTTATACTGGAATAGCCTATCCCAACTCTGGAAAGCCTATTCAATATCCGAGTGTATCATGTGCGATTCTCCTACTCACTTTTTTTTTAAGTCTAACAGTGGAGACTGTTTTTACTCCACAACTTCATGCTATCCGCCACTCAAAGTGCTTAGAATTAATAAAGAACAGGCCTCTCTTGCTTCAAGATTGCTTAGACTCACTATGTCTTTTGCTGTCTGGGGATTTATAGTAAGGGTATAGAGCTAGTCATACTCGTATATGCGGGATCTATCTATTCCACGCTGAACAGTCTCCACTGTCAGACTTAAAAAAAAAGTGAGTAGGGTCTCTCAGGCTAAGCGGAAGCTTATGTGGAATAATAACATGAAAGAACCAATACCATGTATAAGAATGTTCAATGACATTTGACCACAAACTTGCTTGCCCAATCCTATATCTCATTCACCTCGTCATTCCTCCTCACTGAATGAACACCATTTACAGTTTGACCCTACCTCACGGCTGACCCGGCCAAATCTCATCAGCCAACGCTCTCACCAGCTTCAACTTATTAACCATATCATCCTTCACCACAGCATTCCCATCACTATGACTCGCAAACCCACACTGCGGACTAACCCCCAGTCTTCCCAACGCCTCCTCCCTACTCTCCCCCGTCCCCTCCGCCACCAACTCCGCAGCCCTTAACACCTTCCCCCTCAACACCTCCCTATCCTCCAACCCAGCCACCTTGCTCGACACCAGCCCCAGAATAACATTCTTGCCCCTCGGCAAATGCGTCAGGGGCTCGAAGCCTCCCGCGCGCGGCGTGTCGTATTCGAGGTAGTAGGTATCCACGTCCAGGTCCCGGAACAGCTTGGTCGCGATCCGGTCGTAGCCGCCTTCGGAGAAATGCCTACCGCCGACGAAGTTCCCGCGGCAGAGATGCACGCCTACGTGCATATCGGCCGGGCGGTCGCGCAGGCAGTTGTTGTAGAGCTTAATGTAGGAGTCGAGCAGTGCGTCGGCGTCTTCGTTGTCTCTCTGGAAGCCGGAAAGCATTTTCTCGGAGCAGAAATCTAATGTGCGTTTAGCCGTTCAAGCGCTACAAGTACTGTACGTACAGAGTGGTGATCAGACGTACATGCCAGATTGGGATCATCGAATTGCACGTTTCGCAGCCCGTTATCGTAGAGAATCTTCAGTTCGGCGCGGTAGGCTGCAGCGATGTCTTTAAAGTATTCTTCGTCGTTCGCGTAGACGCTTTCGGGGTAAGCTCGTCCCTGCTTATAGCGCAGGTGATACCAGTTCGGTGCCGCGAGGGTGAGTTTTGCTTCCCCTTGCCGCTCTTCTGGGAGTTGGTTTTTCAGAAAGTTCCACTGGCAATCGGATAATCAGCTTCTCTCTCCTACACAATAAATATAGCAAAATTTCATACCTCGTTAACATAAGTGCTCCCCACATGCTTGATCTTTCCTGTACAGATCACAGACTCTCCTGGTTTGTGTCCCTCCTCTAAAAAGGCATCGATATCCGGGACGTAAAGTCGAAAAATGTCAATATCCGGGTTCTGGATCTCTTCAAACCCATCCAGTCCTGGGAAGAACGAACCCCTGGTACTTCATCAATTCATGTTCAGACCTCTCAAATGGATTGCAAACCAAAACATATGGCGTCTGTATTCACCATCAGAAACAGGGTGAAAGCCCAGATCCAGCTGGGTTTTGACGATGTCTTTGACTGCAGTATCCTCAACTGCTGCAAGATCTTTCTCGAGACCTGATGGCTTTCCTTGAAACTCATCTATCTTATGGCGGATCTTGAGTAGTTCTGCAGGGCGGAGAAGCGAGCCGAGGTGCTCAGCCCTGAATGGGGGGCGTTGATGGAGCCTCACAGACATGGCGGTACGGTTACTCGTATTGGACTTTTCAACTCGGTGTATGGTCCCTCATTCAAAGCATAAAAACCTGGGCAGCTGTATGTGTGAGTTGAGAAGTATAAAATCACAATGCGAAGTTTTGCTTCTCAGGTGGGGTATTTACCTAGGTTCTTTTATCCAAGATACCACCGAGCTGGTGGAGTACAGTATGGAGCATTGGAGGGGCAAACTGCACGGCCATGGATTCTCCGCTTTCTTTATCACGGACCCCTGGTGCCCCTCTTTCTGGTGTTTCTCTACTCCGTACTGTACCTATCACGAACACATGCCACTCTGTTCCAATGCCGTGATTCCTCGCCGGGCCCACGTCGTTAGTTGCCTCAAACATTCTAGTACAGTATATCTTCCCCTCTCGCTCACCCGTAGACCTGCCGAGGAAATATACTTCCAAGTAGTAGGCCCGCAAGGTTGAAGCCGGTTCAACCCCTCGCGCGAGCTCACTACCGAGTACGGTGTATGTAGAGCCCCGCGCGTCGAGGCTTGACGGCACCGATGACGAGGATTCATCTTCGATGCAAGTATACATGAGGAATTGCGTATCACTTCGTGCTTTCTTTTCCAGGGCTCTCTATGCCAATATTTCTGTCCTGAACGTGCGGTCTTGCAGACCAGTTGATTACCGTTTTCTCTGGCCCCGAGACCTATTTCATCTACATTTCCGTGTTTTGTTGGAAGTGCCGATGTTGACAAAAGTGTCTCAAGATAAGGTGCGGGTGCACAGGTGTTCCCCACAAAGCCCCACTCTCCCCCCTGCTGCAGATCTAGGATGTCCGGCTACCCGCCGGTACAGTAGGAATCCTTCCAAGAAGCTCTGACATCTACGACGACATCCCATCCCTCAGTAAGGCTCATGCTCAATCATCTGAAAGAGGTACGTACTAGAGGCATCGAAGCATAGAAGCCATAGAAACATGCTAAGGTATCCATAGTTGCTGTACCTAGTGCATCGCAATTGCTAGTACTGTACTTTGCGGGTACCTCCAATCCGAACTTTCTATTACCGTCCCGTCCTCTGCGGCTCAGCGCACAAACCGACGTCCACATCCAGAATGTCAGACACGGCAACGGCACAACTGTCGGGTGAAAGCCAATCCTCGGCACTGGAAACAGGGGCTGGCTTAGAGACAATAGCGCATATAGTCCCAGAAGATCCTACCAGCCTTGAACCTTCTATCGCTGCAACAGACAGAACGCCAAGCGTCACGAACATCGAAAGTCTTCCAAATGAGCTCCTCACCAATATCTTTGGTTACTTGGATACCCCAAAACCCTCAGGGTTTGTTCTTCGGGATGAGCCTGTTTTCGACCTCACTCATTCCGAAGTGACTGACTTGAAATCCATGTCTTGCGTCTCGAAACGATGGCGACGAGCAACGTTGCCGTTGCTATTCAAATTCGCTCAATTTATTGTTGCCGAGTCAAAAACTCAGAGACCAATCATAGGTGAGGTTATGGCGCCTTTCTTTACATTTGTAAAGAGCAACTCGCTTCGAAAGGTTATTGCGAGTTTCACATTCTTGATACTCGATAAGAACATTACACATACTTCAGATGGAGGGGATCGGCTGGATAGCTTCTCTGAATTCTGGTACTCACTTTTTAAGATCATCGATCCCGTTGATCTACTTATCGTTGCTCCCGCGGAAGCTCTGGGAGCTGTTACTGCTTGCCGTATTCATATGGAGGACGCATGGTGTTTCTCTGATTGCCATTGCCACTACCTTCATCTCCAAAGGTCTCCAACTTCTGTCCTCGAATCTCCCAGCATTGAAGTAGTGCCGTTGGAAGATAATTCGACGGCTGGTCAAACCAGTGAAGCCCTCGAGTCTGTCTCGGAGAATCTTTCAATCAACGACACCCCGGACGTTTTGAACCGTCCCGCAGAAGAAGCTCTCAGCACGGCCTCTTTCTACCGAGATGAAGAAGGTACGACTGATGGCAATCAACAAGATCCCCTACAAGCCGAAGCATCCTCTTCGGCAGCTGTAGTATCGAAGCCTGCCCGCGCCTTGTCATCCGCTTTGTTCGATGTCCGTCCCTGGACAACTCTTCTGCTCAACGAAGGATCTTCTATTCGGGCCTACTGCACTGAAGAGTTCTGGCTGAGGAAACAACCCTCCGTAAGCAAAACTCTCGCTTCTAATATCCTAAATGTACCTAATAGCGAAGTCAGATTCTGCCTGACTTGTGTGGCTCAGACGAAGCAGCAAAAAAAACTTTCATCAGCCCAACGATCAAAACAATGAATTACATTGCTATTTTTCCAATGCAAACCCACTTTGCTGCGCTAGTAGATAATCTTCCAAGCCTAGAACGAATATATGTGCAAATAGTTCCGCGTAACAATGCCCTGGATGATCCCGAAAGGATGCTCGATGTGGAGCCTACTGACTTGTGGATGGAGAGAAATAATTGTTACGCACATATGGTTCGAGAATTGTTTGGCGCTCCTCCGACTCGAAACTACAAGTATCTCCAGCAATTTGAATCTGGCGATGCGGCGGATAGAGATGCCTGGCTCATGGCTGGTAAGTGATGCATCTCTTCAAGCTATATCCATCCTGTATTAATAAACCAGCATGTCTAAAGTTTGCAGTGCTGTTGAATTAATACCATGCTTACTTGTCCTGCAGTTGAGTACGTTAAACGCGCCGGGAACTGGAACATTGTGGGAGAGGGTATCTTTGCAAGAAACTCTGAAGATATGGTACCTGAAAATCCCGAAGGTGGTATCGAAGGAAACTCGACATTGTCAGTGAATCAATCATAGTTAAGCCCGCTAGAAAACTGACAGCGACGACTGTAGCGAAGGATCTTTAATCCTCTGGAAATGGAACGGAGTTACGAAACTGCCCATCTCGGCCCTACCACTTTACGACCGGCCCTTCGGACTTGGGTTTTGAGAACGTCTTGAGAATACAAATTGTCAATTTTCGATACAAGTGATGGTATACAAATTAGGACAACGAAAAGAATCACGAATACTAGTCAGCAGCGGCCACAAGTCCATGAGTCGATGGGGGTTTTTTTGGAGACATAAAGGGACGATTGTTGATAGGATGTATGCTAGCTCTCACAGAACAGCATGCTGCTAAGCGGGATCTGAAATATTAGAGATTTTTCTGTGGATTTCACTGATATATAAAAGTCAATATATAAATCAAAATGACACTTCTTTAACAGCTCGCATCTGACTGACTCGCAAAAAAGGGGAAGAGGACACAAAACACCGGCGGGCCACAACCATCGATTAATTCGAGGTCAAATCAAATATCTAATAAAACTCACTAATCATTCAAAACATATCCTCAAACATTACAACTGAAATGAAATATGGTCACGTGCTGTTTCCTTGACCGCCCTTCAGATTCTGCCAACTTCATTATATGAGGGGAGCTTCCCTTCCCTTCAACGCGACTTCACCGAGCTCAGCAGCTCAACTCTCCATGCCCCAACCATGACATCCAAAAGGGCCACGAAGGGCGAGTACATCGAAACCGTAAGCTCTCCTGCCCCCTCCCACTTCCCATTCCCAGAATCCGTCATTCGCCAGCTAACAGACACCCAGGACACAGGCAACAAAGTCTCCCGGCGCTCCCAGATAATCGGCACAACCAACATAATCCTCGGCGGCAAAACCGTCATCCAAGCCGAAGTCATCATCCGCGGCGACCTGCTGCGCGCGCACCAGAACGGGGCGGAGAAGCAGGGGACGCCCGTCGCGGTTGCGATTGGGAGGTATTGCTTCTTTAGCAGGGGGTGTGAGTTGCGGCCGCCGGGGAAGGTTTATAAGGGGCATGTGTGCCTGCTTTCTTCTTTCTTCTTTCCACTATATATACCCTCTCAGCACCCGACTAACACGTACCACCTAGATGGTTCTCGCACTACCCTCTAAAAATCGCCGACCACGTCTTCATCGGCCCCTCGTCCGTCATCGAAGCCGCGCTCATCGGCTCGCACGTCTCGATTGGCGCGAATTGCACGATTGGCAAGTTTGCGATTATCAAGGACTACGTCAAGGTTCTGGATGGGACGGTGGTGCCGCCGAATATGGTTGTGCCGAGTTTCTCGATCGTGGCTGGGAGGCCCGGACGCGTCGTGGGCGAGATTGCCGAGGGGGAGATTGAGGGGATGGATTTGAGGGAGGTTTATAGGGGGATTGGTAATGGTTGATCTAAGAGGGGGGGGATAAGAGTATTCGGTAATGTGGGTGGGAATAAGGAAAGTGTTTACGGGAGTTAGGATGAATGATACCCATTTCTTGCGTTTTCTACAGACATCTGGGATGCGATGTATCGCATAACGAGAATCGGGCAAAAGAGTAACTCCGTTTTCGTCAACCAACGC
Source organism: Lachnellula cervina (assembly GCA_007825325.1). Classification (NCBI taxonomy): domain Eukaryota; kingdom Fungi; phylum Ascomycota; class Leotiomycetes; order Helotiales; family Lachnaceae; genus Lachnellula; species Lachnellula cervina. The sequence continues at coordinate 11,681 of QGMG01000095.1, read as the reverse complement.
CATTTCTTTTCTTTAGCTCTCCTTTGCCTCATAACCCCCTCCTAGAACTCCCCCTTCCTCTTCAAAACCTCTTCCCATCACAACACAACACCGAAAGGGAGTCAAGACATATATACAACGCAGCATCCCCAAACTCCCCCATAGCTCCCTTACTCCCTCAAAAGCAACATGCACCTTCTCCTCGCTCATAGAAGTAATAAATAGATCCGGCACCCAAAACTCGATCAAGGCATTCACCCCGACGACGACGGTATTCGCGAGTTCCACGGAACTGCCATCCCAAACCCAGGTGACCGAAATCGCTGACTTCTCTAGAAGACGAGAAGTAGGATGCAGCACTAGTCAGTAATTTGATATTTCTTGATTAAGCGCCAGCGCCAGCGCCTTCTATCAATGAGGATAGTGCTTTCTGTACGAATACAAGTATGAACAGAGAAAGAATCTATCTAGCCCATCCTAATCTTCAGATAGATACAGTATACCTACTATAGCACAGTACAATACGAGTACCAAAAACCCTCGTCAAGTCAAGTCACCATAAAACGCCATTTATCATTCAAACACGCCATCACATGACATCTATCATCTCTGGCCACGTGTAACACAAGTAACAGCTTTAACTTACTCTTACTAACGCCTACGCTGCTTACTGAGGGCTGAGTGAGACATGACATGACATGGTATGCAGCCACATCAAGGGGGTCGAGTCGAGCCGCGAGACCCGAGCCGAGGAATTTTGGTAGTGATGCGATGCCTCGTATTTAGTGCGTATTAAGAAAGACATCGTTTTTGTTTTGTTGCAAGTCGCAGTCTCTGGTGTAACGGTATTGGTGGGGAGAGAAAGAGAGGTGTTGTGGGAGAGTTCGACAAAGTTGGGAGGCTTACTGTAACACAAGATTGTGAACTAATCTACAGTAGAGACAAAAATGTACTTTGGAACCTCTTCATTATCGCTCATGGCTCGCGGCCTCTTTCTATTAGTATGTTGAACGCCATATCCCAATGCACTCTAACCAGCTCTAATATTTATCCAAACCCTAAACCAGTACGCCCGCCCGCTTGCTAATTCTGCAAATAAAATAACTCCAGCTTTTCCCACCAAGTCTAAATCCATGCCTGTACAGCCTGGTCCTGCATGTAAACCCATATTTACAACTGTCGATGTGCCTAGAAACTGAACAGGCCGCTTCTCTTCTTTCCAAATGGATAAACGATCAAGGCGCTGAGGAACAAGCCAACCGTGATGCCGATGGCGACTTGGATCATACTATAACCAACGTTAAAAACGACGCCGCTGAAATCGTTCGATCCTGAAGTAACGGAGACCTAGAGAAGGGATATCAGCACTCATTCTGAGCAGTTTTCGCAAATGCCCCAAGTAGACTGTCGTACAAAAATAGCCACAAAGTGCGTGATATGGGACAATATATAGCAAGAAATCTCTTTACAAAGGAAAATACAGGAGAACAAACAGCGAAAGGCAAACTGAAGCCATGCTTCGTTTCAGGCGTATACAAGTAGTCGGGATTATTACTCACAGAACTAGTCCCGTTTGCCCTGGCAGTTCCATTCGTATACGTTGTTGTGTTGGTGATTTGATCAGCGCTACTTATTCCAGCCAACAGCGAACCAGAAGCGGCGAGCCCGGAAGGGACTTGCACAAATATGGCCGGGAGGAGAGCCGCGGCGGCGACTCCATGTCGTACTCGTGAATACAAGTTTCCAACAACACCTACTGCTAGAGCTCCTAGTGTATTCGAGATCTGGGCGGAAGATGGAAACTTCTTGGCACTGAAGAAGTTCACTACGTAGCCGATGAAAGCTATTATGAGCATCATTGGTATCTGCTTCCACTTTGCTTGGTTGATGATACACAGGGAGAGTGCAAATAAGGGTACGAATATCCTATCATGTGAGGTTAGTGACCGTAGATCCAAGGTGATATGAGTGCGCATTACCATTTGTAGTATTGGCCGATTGGATTGGTGCAAGTCGTCGCACTGGAAGCGTTTGGATCCATCAAACCATAGAACGCGGTGCCGATGGTGATACCGTAGCCAAGGAATAGCGAGTATATGATGGCATAGACCATTCGAACAGACCCGGCGACCATAGAGCGCGATTGGAGCTCGAGAGACCCGCATAACACCATGTAACCTGGGAGAATGAGGGCGATCGAAGATTGGGCGAGGCCAGAGAAACAAAATATACTGCCTCCACGAATAGACCCAAAAGCTCGGGCAAGGAAAGAAGTCAATACCGCAGCAGAGATTTCGAACACGTTGCTATACAGTTCGGATCTAGGTGCTACGATCAACTGAAGGAAGCCAAGAATACAACCAAGAAAGAAGGCTATTGGCAAGTCAATTAGCCGTGCCTCAAACGCTATTACATTATTAGCTCCCTGGTATATAAATCTTGGGTTGCTTTAAAACTTACCGAAAGGTGCAACAGTAGCGCTAGCAAAGCCGTAGACTATGACGAGTAGCCAAGGATTGTGCTTCGGTTTCGCTTCAATGATATTGACCAGTCTTTGGGTGGCCTCCTCGACTCCAATCACGTCGTGGATGACTTCTTTGTATATTTCCCAAACATCCTTGAGTTTGCCGAGGTTGACACCTTGAACTGACTTCACGAGTTTGACCTCGGTCGTATGTGTCGAAGCATCATCAAAAGAGATAATCATGCAGCCTGGAAAATAGAGAAATTGGCCATCGATTTCCAGGACTCTGGCGCTCATCTTCATGTACTCTTCGAGTCGATGCGTGGGAGCACCATAGGTCATTAAAGCCTTGCATAGCTTGTATAGGTACTTTTGACGGCTCAGAGTCTCGGCAATATGTACGGTGATGCGAATTTCGTCTTCGAGTCTTGGTTTACCAGCGATCCTAGTCTTCGCTGTCTCGATGAGACCACTATGCGACCTCTTGCCAATCCCAGGTCTAGGCAGCTTTCCACGCGTCGGAGTGGCGGCACCTCCTGGTGCACCTAGAATGGCAGAAGCTTCGATGAGTCCAGCTAACGTATCCTGGGAGCTGTTCTTATGATTGTACCATTTAGCCTGCTTCGTCCTGGGCGTCGTGGCTCCGGAATTGGTGACTGTCCCCGAACGTGAGGGGCTATTTGTAGACGCAGCACTACCTCTTCGAGAACCACTGCCCTGTGGTGCATTGTAGAGTTTCAGAAGTGAAGACAAGACTCCACCTCTATATTGAGCTGGGCGTGGTACGTACTCTTCGGTGTAGGCTTGTTCGTCAACTGGGGTGACCTGTCCGGAACGTAGTCCAACTTGCTCCGGCTGTATGGCCAGACTTTCAGATCGTACCTTCCTGGTATGCTGCCTAACCAATTGATGAGCCTCCGAAGTATTTGACAACTTTCCGTGACGCTTCGATGTCTCCTTGAGGTCGTCTTCATCACTATCAATAGCTGCTCCATCATAGGTTCTGCGCACATTCATATCCACCAGTGGTATATCGTCAAGCCTGACTGGATATCCACCTGGTTTGGGGGATAACCCAGCCACAAATGCATCTTCGTCATCTTCATCCAGACTGTTCCGCCTAGAAGCTGGAGCAGAATGGCTTCCCACTAAATTTGATAACCTTTGTGCTCGCTCTTGAGCTGCCAATGCCGAGAAAGACTTCTCGTTAGAATCGTCCTCATCCTCCAGTCCTTGGTTATAGCTGGGGTGCCGCAAAACGCTTGCTTTGGGCTTAAAGATAATATTGTCCACAGGATCGGCAAAGGGGTTTTCCTTTTCATGCTCTGGTGTGGTTTTTAGTAGATTCGTACCGCTACTGTTCCTCGAATGTGCGGGGCTCCACTGAGCATTTTGTGGGATGGGTTGCAGCGATAAAGCCTTGTCTCGCAAAGGGAACTTTGACTTCTGATTTGCAGCGTCGTTGGCCTCGCTCGTGCTGTTGAAACGGACCCTGCCACGATGCTTCTGCGGTGCACCACCGCCTCCTGTACCACCGCCTCCTGAACTGGTTGGCCTGCTGGGGTTTGCGCTTGATTCGGCGCTCAGTTCTTCGGATGAAAGCTCCTTGTATCCGTGATGGCGGTTGCCTGCAACTCCTTCTGATGCCGAAACATATTCGCTGGACATTATATTGGTTAACCCGAACCACGGTCCTTCGGATCGTCCCAATGCCCTTTCCAGGTATATATACTTGCACACTGCCTCGAAGGCGTTCGGGATTTGTTGATGGAGGGGAAAACTTTGGTGGTTCGGAGGCGGCGGGGTACTAAGCTACCCTTGGAAGACGCCACCGATAAGAAAAGGTCCGAAAATCTCTTATTAAAAAGTGCTGACGAATAATGAAGACGAAAAGAATGCAATGCAACGTTATGTAATTGAACTGAATTGGGAAGAATATTAACAAAGAGAAGAGTTGATGGCAAAGAGAGGAATAAAGCGAGTGATGCGGGTGGGGTGAGCCGAGCTGGTTAAAATAGAATTGAACGGAATGGCAATGACTCGTCGTCAAGAAGACGCGTTCGTTGTTCGGAGAAGACGGGAAGTATATAAAGGTACACTTAGAGGCTTGAGTTCATTACAGTAAGCGTGGTGTCAGGTACCAACAAAACAGGAGGGGAAGGGGAAGGGGAAGGAGCTACGAAGTACAGTATGGCATGTACTCGGACTCGGATTGGGCACTCAGATACGTACGCAAGGGCCACTTCTTGCCCTTGGGCCTTGGTAAATGTACTAGTAACTCGCAATAGAGCAAAGCAATACTCCGTAAAAGGTTGATGGCTCTTGCGATACCTACCCTACCGTACAGTATCTCCATATTATTATTCGCCTCTTTACTGGGTACTGTATCTACTCGCAGTATCAACCTCATTAGTCTGAAGTGCCGGCAGCATCGTGAAGTAGCATCGTGGTCTAGAGCCCGCGCGGTTCCTGTTTGTGCAGCCGCCCGCTGAGAAGACCTACTTTGATATCCACTTAGGTACTTGAACCATGATTGATAAGTAGCAGAATCCACAGTTCTTGGGACAGCGGGGCCTTCAGCCATTCAGCATGGTAAAAACAATCTCACGATGCGAAAGTAGGCTTTGGAGGAGTGGAGAATGTGAAGTCGCGTCCTATCTAGATCCCTGGCTAGGCCAGGTCAACTCCCCTGGTTCAACGAGTCGGGCGCAGAGCCGCTATTTGCCAGACCACGGTGTGCTTTGCATTGGGCTTTGGAGCAGGGCAGGCACTTGAAAGTCTGAATCCACCAGGTCCCACAGTGTGCGGGAAGGATGGCGATGGTGTTGTGTGTACGATTTAGGTGCGGCTTCGTATCTCTCTAGCTTGCTGCTTGTTGATTGCTTGATTACTCTCTTCACATGTGAGAAGAGCTGACGACTGAATAGAACCGTACCGTACCGTGTTGTTCATGTGGTTGTTCTGGTGTTGTTGAAGACTCTTCACCCTGCCCTGCATTATTGGCGAGTCAAAGCTTTCTCAACATGCAACGGTGGACGGGTTACTAAATTAGGAAAGCCCGAGCCTTCTATCAACACCGAACCTCTCGAAATTTCAACCCAATAATTTATTCAACGATACGAACCCTCAGGTCACCAAGGTTCCAACGCTGCTCAGTAACTACTCCGTACTGTGGGTCAGTGACATCCACAGTTGTTCCCACATTTCCCATACTGTACTCCGTATTTATGTTATTCCAGACCAGAATGCAGGCTGAGCCAGTTCCCTGCATGCATCAATCTGATCTGGACTCTTCTGATTCGGTCACTTCTCGGTGCCTCCCACTGACGCGGCAAGCAATGCAAACAAGCTTTCCATTCCAGGCATGACGGCTGTGGCGTTAAATTCTTTGGGTTCTTCTTCCTTTTGAGATACGAAGTAAATTGTTAACTTGAGAAATTGCCAAGTTGACATACACTAGCCTATCTAGGCAATCTCTCCGTACTGTCTGGCCGGATAGGGCGAGGAGAGGATTAGTCCTGGGGTTTAATCCGTAGAGAGAGCCATCCGAGGTGTTATTTTTCATAATTCTGTTTAATATCTTATGCTGCCGCTTTTCTTGAGTGAGAATTTACAAATAAGTGCTGTTGAATCTAAATACTATTTTTAGCCACTTGATTTGGCAAACAGGGTGTGCACTGTTCAAGGGGATATCATTACACCCTAGAAAATAAATCAACCCCCATTTCAGCCGCATGGGATAGAAGAATAATGGTTTTTGTAGTGGCATTTATATATTTATATGACTTGCATTATGTTGGCTACCAAAAGTAGTTAGCGTGCGCCGCATTGGCTATTAATTTACTATTTATGTTTCAAGCTGACTGCTTAAGAGAACCCAATTATTCTTTCTGGCTCCGAGCTTCTGAGACCTTTCGAGACACGCCAAAAGATACGACGTCAATCACGCCAGAGAGGGCCTCTCCGGCAGACCTTCCCACTCCAAACTACTTTCCACCCCTGCGTCGATCTGGAAAGTCACCATTACGGCTTCCTCTACATCGATATCCCGCTTCTTTGCTCGTTCTCTCTCTTTATGTCTAATACCGTATTTTATTCCCTTCCTCGTTCTCTTCGCATTTTGAACAGCGCGTGTGAGTATAACTTCACTTTTCTCAAGAGCCTACGTATAAGAAACTAAGCAATTCCCCTCTTTCTCAGAATACTGTAGTGGTGTAGGAGCTTCCCAGAACCCCCACGCTCTTAGTGGAGTACCACACCCAAAGCCCGTGAGGCTGTGAGGACGACGCGGAAGCGGGTAGCTTTATTTACACCGGGTCCCAAATGCCAATCATTTGCACGTCGACACTTTTGGGGATCCTCATCAAAGTTTCATGTTTGCCTCCCCAAAGAAGAACCCCCTTTCTGAAACGCTTACATATCATCTTATTGTTCATGTTCAATCCGCATTCGGTTTGTGCTCAAGTACCGCTCAAGTACCGTATCCGGATTCGGGTTCCCAAATATCCTCATAAAGCTGGATCGACATGCGATCATACAAGTGCTGGTGATCCAAATCAAATCTCTCGAGGGTATAAAAGCAGGTTGTCCTAAAGTTATATTTTCTACTCAGCTTTTATACTTGCAAACTAAATCTCCATGTCCTACAGCATGGAAGGTATTTGTAGCTTATCAGAATTTCAATCCTCTCTAATTCTGCCACAGCTATAAGAATACTCTATATCAAGATGAAGGGAAAGATACCCAACCTCGGCGGCGTCTCTGTCATGGCCCATGCTTGGCATGCACCAGAAGGTTTGATAGCAAGTGCTTCTCCATGCGGAAACGTTTACAGGGCAAGTAATTCAATCACAGTTGAGACAGATTCGCTATAAGCTGAGACATGACTAGTACGCATGGCACAACTGTCTGTTCTGTTTTTTTTCTACCTGGCAATACAGATTCCTGGCTGAAACTTATATGTAACAATTATTACAAATCTTAGACTCCATTTACATCTTGCCTTCAACATGTTTCAAAGTGCATCCTACTGTACAGGTAGTTCGTCAACGAAGGTCAGTGGAGATCCTAGGTTTCCAAACTCTCGTAGTTTCAATTTATATATCAGCCACTGGTTCGCTAGGAATAAATAAAGTTAGGAAGGTGGCAAACCAAGTATATAAGTAAGCCGTATATCCACATCCGCCGTCACTTGTTACATCTTTGAGCTATTTACCTACAAATCCAACACAATGCCTACAAAGGATCACCGCCTGCAAACGCTCTTCCTTCTATAATCTCAACCTCGCTCATCCTAGTCCTAACTAATAGGTCTAATAAGCCTCCCTCACTTGCAGGCGATGATCTCTTTGTAGGCAATATGTTGGATTTATAGGTAGAATAGCTCTAAACACAGGAATATAATATTCTCCCATATTTCACAACACAAGTAAGTGAATCTCAACTTACCACCAATCCAAGAACCACAACTCATCTAGAAAAAAACCCACCTAGATGCTATTTATTCATCCATTCATCCATTGCACTCACCTCTCCGCAAACTTTCCACCATCCCCTAAAAAAGCAGCAGTCCCAAGCAAAATAGCTAACCCTATACAACCACCTGTCTTTTAACGCATACATACATCTCTCTCGGTGCCAAACAAACTACGGAAAGACATTTAACAAAACACCTAGAACCATCCTATCCCATCCCATCCTCATCGCATCCTCATCGCATCCCTCTCCCCCTCTCAAGAAAAAGACACCACCCCAAATGATCACTACTACCCTTCTAGTAAACAAAGTCAGTCGTGCCATATTATAACGTAATTATATATTAATACAACATACGAAAATACGAGGACGGCTCAAGCAAAACGTACATGACTAAAATTCATCTTAGGTGTTGGGATTATAGGTATGATTATAGTGGGGGACTTTGTAGTCATGTGATGCTTAGTAGCTTAGCGTAGCTTAGTTAGCAGCGTGAGGGCATTCCCTCTTTGCTACAACACTATAATGTAGAATGCTATGCATTATTAACTAGAACACTAGAATCAAGTCTCTACTACTAGTAGTTAAGTGATCACATATCTAATACCTATAATACTAATACTAATTAGTAGTTTTCTTATAGAGATACTATAAAGTAGCTAGGTTTAGAGATAAGGTAAAGCAGTTATATTATAGCTAATTTAGATTAAAACACGTATTACCTTTACGCTTAAGGAATTAATAATAAGCTTAGAATACTCTCTTGTAGCTAATTTAGATCAAAACAGAAAGGTTTCAGATAATATCTTCTGTACTCTCTTATAGCTAATTTAGATTAAAATAGAGAGGTAGGAGATATTAGGCGCTAGACATCTAAGAAGCTTATTTTACACTCTTCTATAGCTAATTTAGATTAAAACAAAGAGGTAAGAAGGGCTTGCGTCTATTATATAGAATAATAAGCTTTATAAGCCTATTATTCTTATAGCTAATTTAGATCAAAGTAGAATATCTTATTAGAGAGCTTATTATTAAGATTGAAACGATTTTATCTACCCTTTTCTAACTTAAATTCACACCTTTAAGGTCCGAAACACTCTTTATAAAATATATTAAAATCGACACCTTAATAATAACCTCTAGACTAGCTAATAAAGCAACTAGCAAAGCCTCTCCTATAGGATCTAGATATTAAATCTAATATAAAAGCCCTCGAGATCACTATCTTAAAGACTAATAGACTAGCTAATAGAGCAACTAGCAAAGCCTCGCCTAGAGAGCAACTAGCAAAGCTGCCTTTATAGGTCTAGACCTTAGAAAAACAATAATATTATAATACCTTATAGTATATAATACTATAGAGAGAGATATAATATCTAGCTATTATAAGAAAGGAGAAAAAGAAGAGAAGCAAATAAAGAATATAAAGAAAGAGCAAACGCCTAATTAGAAAGGATCTAAGTAATAACTCTCTTAAGAATAACCTTAAGAATAATCTTAAGAATAATCTTCTTAGAAAGATAAAGAGAAAAAGCAATAGGCATTATAAGACTTATTATCTAATACAGAGCTATTACCTCTTAAGGGTCTAAAAGACTATATTATAATAGGGATTCTAGTCGAATATAAGAACGAAGTTAATATAGGAATTAGACCTAGAATAGCTCGATTATAAGATTATTAATAGCTATATTATCTATTATCTTATTCTATAGCAAAAGAGAAAATAGAAGAATAAGAACCTTTAGTTGACTTTTTAAGAGAATTTCTATAATTAGAATATTAAGGCATTTTATACTACTAATATAGTATATTTGTATTATCTAAGGGACTATCTAAGATAGTAAGGCGTTTATATCTTAAGTAATAAACATCTAGTAGCACCTTAAATAGTCGAATTATTATAAGAAGAGGAATGCTATTCTTAGTTAAAAGAGGAAATTACTATATAATTAAAAAAGAACTTATTATTCTATTTGTACAATAATCTAAAACTAAAGAATAATTTGAAAGAGGCAATGTTTTCTAATAGCAAATCGCATCTATTGCGCTACTATTATAAAAGCGCAAATTACTAAATCGATGCGATTTAGACATTTCTACTCTTATTACTACTTAGAAACAATTCTTACTCTCTCGAAAGGAGATAATAAAGAATATAAGAAGTTATAAGAATATAATTAAGAATACTTATTATAATAATCTTATTAGATATATTATAAATAAGCTAAATAGAATCTCTATAATATAGAAAGAATTAGAGTATAAGATATTAGATACTTTACTAAGTCCTCTAAGCTTAATATATAGTCTAGATAGTAAAAAGCTTCCTAATAATTAGAAGAAAAATTAATAAGATAAGTATACTTAATATATTACTTAGAAATATACTAAAATAAAGAGGCTTTCAGATTAAAAGTAAGATTAAACAAATAAGCTTCTTAAGGATTTTAATAAATTAGATTACATTTTTAAAGAGAAAGAAGCGTAAATTATAAAGGAAGCTAAGTAGTAAGCTAAGATCAAATTAGCTATAAAGCATAAGAATTAATCTATTTATTATAAAAGTAACTAATATTATTACTACTTAGAGGAAAGAGACTATAATTATTACTACTTAGAGAAAGAGGGATCTTAGTATTAATATCTATACGAGCCTAATATTATTAATAATCGAATAACTCTCTTAATTAGAGACTCTCTCAATCTATATTCTAATTAATCTAAATATAATAAGCTAGCTCTAAAAGAATATAATAACAAAATTATCACAAAGCTAATAGCTAATCTTATAAAGCTATACTATAATAAGAACCTTAAATATAGTAGAAAACATTATAATTTTATTAATACAAAGCTTACAATTTTCTATAAGAACTATAAAACTACTAATTTCCCCTCTTACTTCTATTATTAAGCTTTTCCTATAATGCTATAAGATAATATAATAATCTTCTTCTATAGCTTTCTTATAGAAAGAAGCCTTAATTTTATATTACTTATTAAGAGAATAAAGAGAGAGTTTAAGATAATAGAAAACTAGAAAGAATATATTAGAGAATAGAATTTAACTACTCTCAAATCGATTATATTATACTCTAAGTATAAAAGTAAGAATTTAATAGAATGCCTTCAAATTCTATTTATAAAAATAGTAACGATTTAGAGAAGCCTTCTACTAAATTAATAAGGCTTAGAAAGCCTTAAAGCAAAAGTTATTATAGCTTATAGAAATATAAAAGAATATAAGAGCTATGTATTCCTTCTTATAATAAGCTACTATAGCGTTTATATAATACTAAGATTAGTAATATCAAGTTTGCTATTACTAATATCATTATAGTAAAAGCTTTAAAAGTAATACTAATAGTATTAGTTTAGTAGAACTACTAAATATAACTAAAATTATATTAATAGAAACTATAGCAAAGAAGAAGAATTATATAGAAATAGTAATATAAGCTATTCGAAGCTTAAAATATATAGAAACTAATCTTAAAACAGCTAAAACAGAACTTTATAAGTATTATTATTATATTAATAAAAATGCTATATTTGCTAAAAAGAGAAATGCTAATTAATAATATATATAAGCAAAGAGAGAAAGGCTGCCTATATTAAATTTAAAGAGAAGATAAGAGACTCTAATGCTTTAAAGGCAAAATATAATAGCTTCTTTACTTAAGTAAAAGGCATTAAACCTATTATAAGCTCTAATAATAATAGCATTTATAAGAGTTATAGTAATAGATAAAAAGTAGAA
>QGMG01000094.1:0-57916 GCA_007825325.1 Lachnellula cervina | reverse complement strand
CATAGCGCTATACTATTATCTAGAGATAGATACCTAGATATAGTATTAAAGGGCGTAGTAATAGGAAGCTAGAAGATATCTACTTTAATAAGCTACGCGTGCGCAAATATAAAATTTGAGGCTATTTCCACTTTTAATCCACTTTTATTCAATTAAATTAACTAGTAGCCTTGCACTATTAGTATTATAGGATAGGGTAGAGTAATAAGAATAGTAATACTTATATATTCTACTATATAACTATAGCTATATATAGACTTTGTATTATAATTATATTATATAATTTGTGATGCTATTCCGCTACCTTATAGATAATAAGGTTATGCCCGCCCTGTCGCTACGCTACTTAGTTAGTATGCAGCTTAGTTAGTAGAGAAATTCCTTCTTTGCCCTACTCCCTCACTACTACAAATACTACCTACCTATAGTATATAACATTTACTAGAACCTAAGGCATACTATAGGTAGTATAAAGTGATTAACTACCTTACTATCTATAACCTGCAATCCTAATAGTTACTAACTAGTATATAAGTTTATACCTAATGGAAACTATATGGATCGAGTAATAAAAGCATTAAACAATATGGATCGAGTAATTAAAATTTGAAACAATATAGATCTTATAAATAACTATAGTATATAAAGCTTAAAATACAGATCTACCTACTTATAGAATTATTCTAAAGTGATTAGAAAAGCAAAAAAGAGTTTAATATATACAAAAAGAGCTTATACCTATCTCATAAAAGCAGAAGATTATATATGCCTTAGAAAAGCTGAGAAAATGCAGTATTTATAACAATCCTCTATACTTCCTCTCTTACTAGAGCATATTATACTTCTTCTACACTTCCTCTTAAATACGCTAGCACCTCCCCCTAGCAGCCTTCTTCTACTCTACGTTCACTCCTAAAACACTTAGATAAAACAGTTTTTGAAAGATGCTTAGACTACGTCAGCTGGCCCTACAGCGCCTGCGCTAATACTGCTGCTCTCACATAAGACGGTTATAAGTCACATAAGCCGGCTATGAGTAGCATAAGCCGGCTATGAGCAGCATAAGCCAGTTATGAGTAGCATAAGCCGGTTATGAATAGCATAAGCCGGTTATGAGTAGCATAAGCCGGTTATGAGCAGCATAAGCCGGTTATGAGCAGCACGAGGTGCTTTGGTCCTAGTATAGATTATGCATATTCACAAAGGTGAGCTGTTACAGCTGAATTATGCCCTCCTTGCTACCCAGAAGTATTTATTTCTAAGTGAGTTACTTCTCCAAGGAAATACCTCCCTACTATCGCATTTCAACTACACACTTCCTTGAGCAGCTGCTTAACAAATTCAGTCTAATCAACTCAAACATCTACCTATCTTAATCCCCACGCACATCCAAATGCCTCCAAAGGCCCCCGCCAAATTGAAGAAGAAATCCCCTCCAAAGGACAAGGAATTGTTCAACAAGCCCAAGTTCACACAATCCAACCCCGCACGCCCAAAGAAAGCTCCTACAGGCCCCCAACCCAACGATACAGACAAAGGCCTGAACGCAACAGCCGCCCAAAAGAAATCACGCGAAAATGCCAAGGCAGACAAGAAAGCCAAGGGCCTGAACTTCATGATCTTCTGCGACGGCACAGGCAACAACGCGCTAGATGACGAACAAACAAAGACGAACGTCTACCGCCTTTTCAAATGCGTTGGGAATCTTCATGTCGCTGACCCTGATGCTAATGGTGATGAGGAAGATGAGGATGCTGACCCTGTTAACGATGATGAGGACGACCCGGAATCTCCAATTGAGTTCGCGCAGGCTTCAGACACAGAATCTGCAAATTTCAAACCGGATGTGAAGAAGCCCCGACACAGAGCGCAGGTTGCTATTTATCAGCAGGGCATTGGTACCACGCCGGAAGTTATGGGAGAGCCGAGGTCGGGGTTAGATCTTTCGAAGTTTAATGTTGCGCAGAAGGCTTCGAATTGGATAAAGAAAGCTAATGATAATTTGGCTGGCAACGGTAAGCTTGAGAAAGAGAGACAGGAATAGTCTAAGGGGCTGATAGTTCGTGGTGTAGGGATTGAAGCAAATATTGCTGTACTTTATTGGTTTATTTGCAAGGGGTGGCAAGATGGCGATAAATGTATGTATTCCCCGGATCCCTTTATTTCAACGTCCAAAGCGCCGCATACCGACCGCGAATTTGCTAGTGGGACTCTGATCTACTTCAAGTTCTGTGCTGACTTTGATATCTCGAATAGTATTCATTTTCGGATTCTCCCGAGGCGCATATACAGCCCAACTTCTATCCGCTCTCGTCTCAGACATCGGGGTCGTCAACCTCAGAGAAGAAGCTCTGAAAAATGTGAGCGACGAGCTTATCTTTTGCGGCAAGATTGTCGAAGAATGGGCTTCGGAGAAAGGGAAACTTACTGGTAAACATCTCTCGGCCATAAAAGATTACGTGACTCCCGTGCCCAAAATCGAAGCCCTGGCCGTCTTTGACACTGTATCATCGGTTGGAACATTAGTACAAGTAGAGAAATTGAAGAAGTCTCTGGCTAAACTGACGCCTTGGAATCCGACACCAAAAAAGTTCACATTCGCAGATACGCTCCGCGACAACGTTCAATATGCCTATCAGGCGCTGGCCCTTTGCGAACATCGGAAGAACTTTCCAGCAGTAGTATGGAAAAAGATCCCGAACCAGGGAAAGCAATGCTGGTTTGTTGGCTATCATTCTACAATCGGTTCGAGCCCCGAGGCTGGTGTGACGGTGGGAAATCTCACTCTCATATGGATGGTCTCCCAACTTCGCAACATCATGGGTATCGATGAAGTACAGCTTGAAAGTTACCTAGCGGCCGACTCCGAACCAGGTGCAGCGTCTATCATCGACTCTTACAAGGGGTTCTTCAAAGCCCCAGGCAACTACTTCCGCGTCGACGACGTCGGGTCCAAGGCCGGTAATCCAGGAAATGAGTATATACACATGAGCGCAGAGAAGCTAGAGTTCAGACGCCTAACTCGAATCCCAAACCGTGGGCTTATTTTTAAGAACATCTTAAAATCGAGGAAAAAGACTGCCCAGGGCTGGATTTGGACGACTTCAGTAGATGATAAAAAGGTTCCTGAGGACGTACCATTAGCTTTTGAAAAGAAGCACTTGGATGATATTAAAAAAAGAATTGGTGCTCTTGGACCGCCTCCTGCTAGTGAACCGAATTCAGAAGGCACGCAGTCTGTGCAAGCGGTGGAACCTATTAAGAATCCGAAACTTAATGCAAGAAGTGGGCGGGATACGGGTAAGAAGCCGACGATTCGAAGTCAAGAGAATGCTGAGGCGGCGGCTCCAAAAAAGAAGAAGAAGAAGCAGCCAGTAAGCACATGAGATGGTATAACGTGAATTATTCATGATAATTTGGGTAATCAAACAGGCCTAAAAGAGGCACCTTAGATATTTTAGTATTGATCTTTCTTATTCACATTCATATGCTTCCTTCTCAAACTTTACGTTTCGAACAATTTTCAATGCTCTTAAGTGTTATATACTATAGGTGTATATCGACATGCTAGAATTATAGCAGTCGTCCGCTAAAAGCCCCTATATCATTCCACCAAAATGGGTACCCAGTAATATAATATATCATTCTTAATCTCAAGGCAAGTAGTTGATATAATACAGGATATGTCCGCAATATTCTTCAATTAACGACAGTATCAAATCTACTAGGACTCAAAGCAACCAGCTACGAAGTCTCCACTTCAAATATCTACTCCGCAGCCACCTTCTTTGGTCTCTTAGCAATAGCCTTTTTCGCCGGCTCCGGAACAATCTCCTCTTCTTCATCAATATCATCCTCCTCGATCTCAGCATCATCGCTTTCTACCTCTACCTCGACTTCATTATCACTAACTTTAATCTCCTCATCCCCGCTGACCTCGATCTCCTCCCCGTCCTCAACCTCGATTTCTTCCCCACTTTCTTCTATCTCATCTCCGTGTTCTTCTTCCTCTCTATCATATTCTATGTCAGACTCGACATCTTCTGCTTCTGATTCGATTTCGTCTTCCTACCAGGCCGTTAGCCGTGAACGCTTCAAGTACAGTAAAAGATTTACGTCGTCCTCTATATCATCTTCGAGTTCTTCTGGTGCCTTTTTCATTGCCTTCAAATACGCTGCAAAAATCGGGTGCAAGTCTAAATCTTGGGCATCATCTTCTAGAGAATCATTATCCTCGACTTCACTCAAAGGCTCCTCGGTTTCCTCGACCTAAATAGAGATTTAGTAACAAATTTTCTACCAGTCTTAATTATAAGCACCTCAGTTCCATCCTCATCCACTATCGGTATTGCTTTTGCTGTTTTTGGCGCCATAATTAACGTGCTGCTTCGATTTCCAAAATTTCAAACTTTGAGCTTTACTAAATTCTCTGGATCAAGCTCTTCTTGCAACTTTCAGATTTCCCTTGATTTAAAGGACTGACACTTCCACCGCAGGGGCGACGTGGCTTACTGTACTAATACTATATACTAATCGCTGACGACTCACATAAGCACTAAAGTCAGCTCACCCTCGCCAAGCTTATACTAATAAATAAGTGACACCATATACCGTAAATTTACCATCTCACCTAATAGATGTTGTTTTACACGTCTCGCTTATCTTGGTGTGTATTCTCTTTAACTTCCCGCAACCGTAAACTGAGCTCCATATCGCGCTCCCTATTCTGCACTCCTCAATATTCATCCACTTTTCGATGGCCGCGCCGATGGTTGCGTCAACGAGACCTGATATCTTCAAGTGATTGACCTCGCGTCTCTCGCATGCAGGTAGCAAGCACAGCAAGGGTCAACAATGCGATGGCGACGAAGAATACGCGCCATAAGCAGACCTCACCAGGAAGATCGGAGTTGCAAAAGCAACAAACCAGAATAGTGTACTTACGAAACTACCACCTGTTGCCACCGAGTTTGTTATTGCACGAGTCTTTGTAGGCTGGATTCCGGATGCATATATCTTTCCAAAAACAGCCTATGTGGAGATAGATATATCCGTTTGCAAAGACAAATATTAATACGATGAAAACCCATCGTGCCGCGCCGTACGAATGCACGCCATTAGCAGCGTAAAGAAAGCCTACTAGAAGCATACTTCCTGAGAGGATGATACCGCCACAGATAGCAGAAGTGCGACGGCCCCACTTGTCCGCAAAGAGCGTGGCGGGAATACTGAAAACGAGCATAAGAATAGTAGATGCGCTAGATCCGAGGAATGATGCTGTTTGGAACGGTATCCCTGCTTGAGCGAAGACTGTTGGAGCATACTGTGAGGCAGTGAGTGTTAGTAAATGCAACCAGAACTTCATTTCTAGATCGCATAATATATATAGAGTACCCTATCTATGCTACTCAGTTGGATGAATGAGAAAACAAACACTGCAAGGAATGTTTGCAATCTGTATTGCCTCGTGACAATCAAGTGTAAGCCTTTCAGCACACCAACTTTAGAAGGTACATTTTCGATTGGCCGCAGTACGTCTTTCTCTACCTCCGCTCTCTCGAAATTCAGATTTTCAAGTTCTTCCATCGCTTGACGTCTTCTTCCGTGTTGTATAAGCCAACGTGAATGTTCGGGTAAGTGGAATGAGCCAGCCGCCCCGATGGTAGAGAGCGCAGCTTGTAGTATGTATGTTAGACGCCATGACATATCGCTATCAATATGGATACTCCCGTAGTATGAGAAGTACCCTACGCATACTTCAATCGAAGCACCAAATTGCGGCAGCGTCAAAAATTTGCCACTGCTTCGACTCGGCGCAATTTCACAAATATACTGTAGACACCCACATTGGTAAGGGCGAAGCCTTGACCAATTCCCATCAAAGCACGTCCGATAAGAAAAGCCACAAATGGAACGCAGCACATTCAAGTACACAGCCAATGGTGCACAATATTGCTCCAGCAATCATAATGGGCAGTCACCCAAAACGGTGTGCAGGGTGTCCAGCAACCGTTGCTGGAACAGTGCCACATAGCATGATCAGAAACACAGTAAAGCCACGCATAATAGGCGACAGGTGGCCAAAGGTCTCAATGTACGAGGGCATCACAATAACAGCACCAGCAGAGCCTGTATCGAATCTGTTCCCATATTAGCGTGTTTTCAGCGTATTATTAGACACGATATGTAAAAACATCATTAGTACTGGCCATGATAGAGTCGTTTCGCGTGGGTAGATTCGAAAAGGCAGCTTTCTCCAAAACATCAAAGCTGATAGGCTTTGAGACTAAGTTCAAAGACAAGGGACGAAACCTATCTAAGGAAAGTATAGTTGCTTTCAAAACATACCCATTGAGTATACCACCAAGAGCGACAAACGTTGAGGCAAGCGCATAGTGGGGTACCTTTTTGGAAAAGAAATGCATTACTGTCAATTTTTCAGCAGTCGAGATAGGTCCAAGACTATTAAAGATAGTTTGTGTCTGGGGACAGCAAGGGAGAGCCTCGATAGAAAGTATAAGTACTTTAGAGTACTTAGTTCTTTCCCCGAATCCGGAGATAGCTCCCGTCCAAGTAATACTCCCGCTAGCGTGCGACGTTATACACGCGGCGCAGTGTTGCATGAGGTCTAGATTTTTCAAATGCAGCAAGATTAGGGAGTGTGTTATTACAAACAAATGATAGCCATACGCGGTGTGAGACTTGGGAATGCGAGGTTTGGACAGTAACATAGCGGGAAAACCAGGATAGGGTCCCGAGATAAGTTATGATAACTGAGTTGTGGGGGACTCGTATCTAGTTATAATTCTATTAATACAAATAACTCGCTTAGAAAATCTTCTACATATATTTAAAGGGGGAGTGACAATGTAACTTGTCGTACCAGACTGTAGCTATTCTTCGTCCATGCTAGAACCCAGCTTTAGGTTTCGCTATATTACAAGATCCCACTGGTAGTTACAATAGACGACCCTAATTATTTAGAGTCTGGTGCAACCAAGCAAACACAGTTCTGCTCAACTCTTGGTTTGCGCCTATCTGACAGTGGTTTCCTGCTACACCTGTGAAATTGTGAACCACCGCATTTTCCCCAATGGCAGCAGCTACAACTTGAGCCTGGCCTGGGAAATAGCCATCATACTCCGAGTTTGCGATCCATACTGGCATTTGTATTTGACTGGCAACATCCTTCAATGCATAGGCTTTCGTGGCATTGATGAAATCGTAGGGGGAAGTTAATTGGAACGACCAGAGGCCCTGTGCGAGACCCCATCTCGCAGTGGATGGGGCAGTGTCATCATTCAGAATTCCAAGGACTGCTGCATCAAAAGCCGACTTGTTCCCAGATGTATAGAGATCCTGGAGGTTCGCCGGAATTTGCTTGATAATGCCGCTATAAAAATCCCATACTCCGCCGTCGAGTAAAACAGCGGACAGACGTGGCTCGAATGCGGCGGCACGTGCAGCAAGATAGCCACCGAAGGAGTAGCCAAGAAGTGCGAGTCGAGAGGCATCAACCTGGGGAGCGAGGTCGGTCAGGAGATAGTCAACTATTGGTGTGACGACGCGTTCCCACTCAGGGATGAATCCTAAATGTTGACCTCGTACCACGCTCGGCTGGCCTGGCCCTTCGTAGGTCAAGCAGTTGTATCCACGGGCAAGCGCCGGGACAACCAGGGTATGATAAAGATCCTCTTGGGCATTATCGTAGCCGGTACCTAAGATCAGAGTAGGCTTCTTTGTGTCTTCCAGTGATGTCGCAAACCATATGGCTTCAATGGTAAAGTTGTCCGCCGAAATTTGAATCCTTTTTCCTGGTACGGGGAGGGCGGCGATGCCATTGTCAAAAGCAGCAGTTTGCTCTTGCCAGTATGTGTAGATCAAAGGATCTGACCAGTTCGAATGCAGGTAGAAGTCTGCACGACGGTAGTAATCAGATGCTGAAAACCATGTATCCCTGACATTGATTAAATCGTAAGCGTTGGTGGGATCCTGTGCTGCCGCCTTGGTAGCATCGGCGAGAATGCGAAATGTATTGCTGAAGCCGGAGAAGTTTCCGGGCGTGATGTCCAGAGCCGCACCGAGGATGGGAGCAATATCCGCGCCGCCGTAGATGGCCTCCCCAAGTGAAACCAGCAACTCAAAGCTGATAGAAGAATCATTGCTTAGAGGCAGCAGCGGGGCCTGGCCCTGAGCGTTTGCAACTCCGAGGAGAGTTACTGCCGCGAGAACGGTAGGACACAGTGAATGAATTAAAGACAACATTACGGGCGGAATATTCAGATACACTGATACTGGTTGTTGATTAAAGTCCAACACTTGAAGGGTTCACGGGTACCTTTATATACTTGGAATGGAATTCACCTTTCCCGTACATGGTAGCCTTTGCTCTATAAGCATCGGATACCAAAGTAGAACTTCGCATCATTGTAAAGTTCTATGGGTCATTTGGTTAGTTCAGCGTAAACTTTGGTTTGCCAAGTTGTTGTCGCAACTGGATTTCCGAATTGCCTCTTCCCCAGCAATCCACCCCTGTCGTCACTAGGCCGCATAAGGCATTTTTTTTGCGAGCAGGCAATCCGACCTTCGTACCTAATCGAGTAAATGTTTGAATCACCTGGTAAACAGGGGTAGCTACCTACTCTAGCTACACCAGTGCTGGCTGCTTGTAGTATGCGCACGCCACGCCTCCCCTCCTATCCTAACATTCTACTTACCCAAATCGCACGCTAAAATCGCGATTATAAGACAAATAGATCTCTTGTATTAATTATTAGGCAAAGGCCTGACTTTTTGGCAGCTTTTAGTATACTATACAATTTGCTATCTAAATTGCTAAATAAGGCGTGCGCATTTCTAGAGAGGAAGTATTCTTTACCTACCTACCTTAGATACTCACTTTTTTTTTAAGTCTAACAGTGGAGACTGTTTTTACTCCACATTACCTAGGGTTGTAACCATTCAGAGCTTCTGCTGAGGGTGTAATTTCAGAGCTTCAGAATGGAAAAGACCATGTAGAGGCCTGTGCTAAGGCATAATAACATGATTCCTAGAGATCTATTCAAATGTGGATAAAAACAGTCTCCACTGTCAGACTTAAAAAAATGCGAGTAGGTGAAGGCACCTAGGCGGCAGGAGGATATATTTATGTTGTTGTTGCAGCGCTATTAGGCCGTGCTTGCCAGGTAATTCAAATGTTTACTCTACCTAATCTCAGTCTCGTCACGCGCGTGTTTACTACGCACTGTCCCCGTCTTAATTCCGTCTTCTGAAATGATCATCATCGATGTCACAACGGAGACGAGTTGTCCGAAATTGTCCATTCTTGGCATTTATTCCCTCATGCTTCTGGTGCTTGTTCCCAATTCGGTCTCGTTGCGTTATTAGGAAATCACAGTATGTACAGTATAGATCGCTCTGGCACTGATCTGACTTATCCGCATATCGACCGATACCTCCAGAGCCTCCCGCTCTCCTCCTGTCCCTTCTCGCGGGCAGTATGGTCAATGCTGGCCCATCTGAAGGATGCAACACATGCAAGCGACGAAAAGTGAGGTGCGATCAAGCAAGGCCGGCGTGCTCTACTTGCTCCCGACTCGCCATCGAATGCACCGGCTACGGCAAGAAAAAGCGTACCATCAAATTCAAGGATCAGACTGAGTACACAGCTCAACAAAGCCAGAATCACGGTGCCCGGCGCCGGTCCAAGAACGTCAATGAAGTTGCGAGCAGCCATACAGAATCGTCATCCCTATTGCAACCCCTGGACCAGCCGATAGCACTATATGCCATTTCCTTTTTCTTTAATAACTTTGTGAATATCGGCCGGAGCTTGGAGTCGACGCGTGGCTTCGTCGAGAATATCCTTCCTATCTATAGCAACGCACCCCAGACATCTCCTATTGCCCTCGCAGTATCGGCTGTCTCCATCTCGGTATTCAGCTTATGCAACAAAGACTACGAAACTCATGACATAGCAGCTAAACATCTCTCCGCGGCATTACATAGCTTGCGGGATTCTTTAAATGACCCTTTGGGGAGCAAATGCGATGGAAATATCATGGCGTCTATTCTTCTGCAGTTCCACGAAACACTGCATGCCGTCGTAGAATTACGAGCCGCTATTCCCGTTCACCAAAATGGAGCCATGTCCTTGATCAAATGTCGAGGGATTCAAAACTTTCAACACGATACGGCCAAGTATCTTCTGCTCTATGTGCGAAGCGCGGAAGTATGCTGTGCAATTCGCGAGGGCCGCTTTGTGGATGCAGAGCTGCTTGCATATTTGGGTCGGTGTAACAACTTGCCTTCGAATCCAAGCTTAAAGCTGGATAAAATTGGCGTGCATGTGGCGAACATACAAGCTGAATTCATCGAACTCGGCCAGGAGTCGCCAGAAGAAAGACAGATGAAAACTCACCTGCTCCTTATGGGTAATCTAAAGCAGAGGGCTTCGGATTTAGAAAGGGAGTTGCTTCGCTGGTCGCAGGCACTCCCAGAACATTGGTTGCCGTTGAAACTCAAACCTACTACACTAATTCCAATGTATGAAAACATCTGCGAGATATATCCCTCTATTCACACCGCCTCGATTTGGAACACATGGAGATGCTATCGCCTGGTGGTCAACAAGATCATCCTAGCATATGGCCACACTCAGAATCCAATTACGGAGCTGAAATCAAGCCGACGACCTTTTGATATCGAAACCTCAGAGTGTTTCAACCATGTGCAAGCCATCGTCGACTCAATATGTTACAGCGTTCCCTTCCACCTAGGTAATCGCATTCCAGAGCAGCAAGTTCTCGACATATTCGATTCTCGTTTTGAATTTCCCGGCTACTTTGCGCTCGAACCAGAGGAAATGCCCCGGAGAGAGATCTTCCAGCATTTCACCTTCATGCCGCGCGACGAGCATATTCGCCATGCTCTAGCCCAGGGAGCCTGGCACATTGCTGGACAGCTCGGACAGCTTGTGTCTTTATTATCGGGAAAATCTGGACGTCTTCTGGTATCTGCCTTGAGGCCAGGGCAGGTAGCTTGGATTCAAAGACAGCTTTTAAGGGTATCAACTCTGCTTTGCCTACCCCAGGGCAATACAAATTTCTCAAATATCAGCCCACTATGTATTTATACTGAGTCCGAGGAGGATGAAATAAGTGCTCGAGCAAAGCTTCTTGCTAAACATTTTAAGGAAGGCTTTAAGTTTACAGGTATATAAAACAGAATAATATAAATAAATAACAAAAATGAAAGATGGATGCAAGGTAGTAGCTTTGAAAGAGTCTTCCAAGTTACTATCGAATAGAAGATTGTTGACGCAAATTCAGGCATTTGGTTCCAAGACTCGAATTGGAGGCTTTGCTAGATGGACAAGTATTGTAATACCTGCGCGACCAATGTTGCCTAACAGCCTTACTACTTCGTAAGTCTGTAGCGTATCCGCTAGGTCACATAGTAGTGAAGCCGCAGCAAATATAGCCATTGTTCCTTTGAGAAGCTCAGGACTGATATTATATTATACTATGCCTGACTTATTTTAATGATTTCAGAAGCCATTTCAGCCACGGCATACACTGCGGCACCCGAGTGGCCACTCATCAGAATAGGAATAATCGAAGCATCAACGACACGGACATTCTGCGTCCCGTAGACCTTCAACTTCGAATTAACTACACCACCCGATTCACGCGGAAGCATAGCACAAGTCCCGACGACATGGTACGCGGTATTGACTATACTCGTCTCGTCAGGACCTCTCAATCTAATAGGTAATATGTTCAAGAACCATAAACTCACGTGAAGGCGTCAGGAAAGTGTTACATTCATCATCTGTTGCGTTCGAAGACAGTTCTGTTTCGGAGATAATAGTATCGAGTAATGGCTGCATAGCCCATAGCTTCTGAGTCAAGCGACCAGCGCCAATAAGCAGCTGGAGATCGAGATTAATAGACAGTGGATTGGGATCCACAACAGGCTGGCTAGAATAAAATCCAAGATGAATGCTGCCCAAGGAGAAAGGCTCCGAGACGCGGAAACCGGCATTCACCACACTACCACTAGTAGTTACAGAATAAGATTGTTCGATTATTGTAACGTTCTTTGTGAAGATCGGGTCGTACAGGACACGATATATCATCTCGAGAGCTTCGGGACTCAACGCACCTCCCGTGGCGGCTGATGCTGTTTGTGCCCAACTCGCAAGGAGCAAGCTACTTGAAGCTGCAACAGCTGTCGTATTGTCGCCAAACATATCAGAAGCGGTGGCATAGGCTATGTAAGGAGCTTGGCCTGTGATATTGTTGGTGGTGGTGAAAGAAAAACTAGCGGGATGGTGATTCTGCATCGATTCTCCAACTCCGAGCAACTCTAGCTTTGTCTCGATTCCATGCTCGGCTAGGATTCTTGAGGCAATTAACTCCTGGTTTGTAAGGCTGAAAGTTATAGGAATTAAGGTCACATAGTGTACATACCTGGGATTTCCAACTCCAGAAGACTCGAGGATAACAGGAGACTTGAAAGATCCAGCAGACAAAATCACCTCCAAACGAGCCTCTATTTTATTCAAGGTTCACGCCGCGTCTATATACTCAACTCCATCAGCAACAGTAGTTGGTTACTGCTCTCAACCCACGTTACTCTCGTCACTGTGCCGTTGATGATGGAAAGATTCGGTCTGTCGTCAACAGGCTGATAGTATGCTCTAGCAGCATCCTCGCGTACATTAGCATCTCTATCCAAAGTGGACGGGAATAACGCAAATCCACGCGTATCACCACCATTCAAGTCCTCATTCACAGGCACATCTAACTTCTCCCAAGCTTCTCCTGCTAAATCGTGAAATGACGCATTAGACAGCAGAAACGGATAGCCAGTAACAAGGTCCCGCTATGGCCATGGAATTTCTCAATAGAAGTTGCTCCTGCTGCTACTTGGGTATCGGTGGGTATGGTGAAGTTCTCCGAAAGCTTGAAGTTTGGAAATAGGGTGTTGAAATTCCAGCCTTCGTTGCCGAGAACTTCCCAGGCATCGTATTGTGCTGCGTCGCCACGGATATACTGCATTCCTACTCGCACAACTATTACTTCTCTACGCTACACGGATAACGTAAAATAAGCATCTGTTGTAGATATACGAACCATTGATGGTACTACTTCCTCCAATTGCTCTTCCTGCGTGGTATTGGAACGTCCGGTTGTTTAGTCTGGGTTGGGGAATCGAGGTATAGGCCCAGTCAATTGATGCATTGATAGCGCCTGGGGGGAAAGCTGCTTGGACGCCGGGGAAGTCGCGGACATCTGGGCCGGGCTCTATGACTACGACGGTCACATTTGGGTTTCCACTTAATCGATTTCCGATGACTAGACCCGCAGTTCCAGCTCCAACTATTATATAGTCAAAAGCATTGCATATAACGCCGATAGGAAAGACTAGAAGTTGAAGATGAAAACATGTTGTAAACATATTGGAAGAACTGAGAAGAGAAGTGATGGCTGGGACATTTGGACAGGGCAGAGGAGTCCTTTAATAGGTACGCAGATGGCCGCTATCTAGTTAGTCCAGTAATCCATAGGAGTTAGTATGAGGCCCATCACAGAAGTCTGATTTATGAGATAATACCTTTGGGACGATTTCGAGCCGCGCTAAGCCAGGAGATTGGTGGAAGAAAAAGGTCGATTTAGATATTCGCGGGTCACGAGTCAATATGAATCACTGAAGATTACGTGTGTACACTAATAGACTTCTGCTTACATTCGCTGTTTGAAAGACAGGGGTTGATTCTAAGTAATAGTACTACAAAAGTGTAGCAGCCTTGCCTATATTGATCATATGTACCCTGGTACGATACCTCCTGTGCCGCGAAACTTCGGAAAGTTGAAGCTACGGAATACAGTCAGACTGTCCACCAGTCTAATAAGGATGACATTTGTGTGAAATACCTGAGGTTTGTTTCGGTGCTGCGGAAGGATAGATTCGCCGACAAACATCCTACCATACTATGGAAAAACGAGCAAATCAGGGAGAAAGGTTTGGGTGCAGTGAGTGCACCTTCTTAAACGTACAACAGAGATGATGCGTGGGCTAAGAAAGATTCGGGGCGATAAATGACCTTTGAATAGTGAAATACTCTTCAAAATATGGGTTTCTTGTTTCTACTCCGCAAATAGAATAGAGTGTGGTCATAGTTGTAAACAATCTTATAGGTGTAGTGTAGTTCAAGCGACTCAATGCTCAAGTTGATTTCCTCGCGAGTCTATAAAACAGTTAAGCACCATGCCTCAAATCCATCAACCAACCCCTATTTCAGCAACCTCGCTAAGAAGCCCCGCTCCGCAGGCCTCGTATACCACTCATGCCTCCTATTCGGCCCCCTCGGCGTCCTCTCCTTCATGTACCGCGCCTTCTCAAACCTCCTAATAAGCTCCCTATATGTCAACAGCTCGCTCGCCGTGACCACGCACGGATCCCGCGGCTGCGTATTTAGCACCATGGGCACAAAGCCAAAGAAAAACGCAATCAGGTCGTCGTACATCTGCTGGTCAATGTTCCCCCGTCTATCGACCTCCCGCACATTGTCCCACATGCGCCCGAGGTCTATACTGTGCACTTTTCTTGTTACGCGGCGCGATAGCGAGTGTGTTTCGTGCCATGACATGGATTTCGCGTCCGCGCGCTCGCTGGGGCGTTTAGTGATCATTCGTTCTGGCTCTTCGGGGAATGGCTGTTCTTTGTTACTTGGCCCGGGGTGTGCTTCGGACTCGTATTGAAGTTGGTTTGTTGGTTGTTGCTGCACATGTTGAGAGTTTGGATCGTTCAGGTAAGGTGAAGGTCCTGCCATGACATGTGGAGGTGGTGGATGCTGCTCTTGGGCGTTTATAAATGTTGCATGTTTTGAGGGTGCTCCGGGTGTCTGTTGGGAATTTGGAACGTTCAAGTAAGGTGAAGGTCCCGCCATGACATGTGGAGGGGGTGGATGATGTTGCTGGGCAGTTGGTGGCGCTTTGGAGAGTTTAGAACCGGCGGTGGGTAAAGGTGTGGGCATTGTTAGAGGGTTGTAAAGTTGTGTTCTCGAGATAGGAAATTAATTTGCAGGTTGGGTAGATGGAAAGGAGGAAACGTACTGAACATGGTAAAGGCAATTTATTTATTACATGATATGACATAGTGCTATTTTGACCATGATTCACCAAATATTGATTCACGAGTACATCCACAACGAATCTTCACTTGAATAACTATTCAAATACAAGATTCATATCTTGAGCAATTCCTCGATGGGTATCATGTATCATTCATCAAACATTAATTTTTGCCGAACACAGAGATAACCTCTCCCCAAGAAGCTGCAAGTCTAACCCAGATAATGCGGCATTTATCGTTGACTCTGGTTCCCCGGCCTCAAACGCAGTCAAAGCCTTCACTTGTGCAGCTCTTAGCGGCCCCAAATAGATTTCTTCAACGACAGACAACATTCCCGAAGGAACAATATGCGCATAATTCTCCCCTGATATGAAGAAAACAAAATTAACCACAGCCATGTGGAATGAAAATGATTGACCCAGAATATGAATTAGCTCCTCTGGAGTAGCACTTCCTAATTCTGAAGTATCAGGGAACAAATATGGCTGTGCAGCTGATAGAGCAACCGTTGATCCAAATAAATTCTCGGATTTCCGTTCATGTGCCGTCATGATCTCTTCCTTCAACCAAGAAACGGCAGATGCCTTCAAGTTTTCGTAAGGGCAGTGCTCCAGAGTATCGGAGATGAAAGTAAGTCGGAGACGGTCAACTGGGTGCGCATGCAGTATGGTTGAAGTCAGCACGTGAGCTGCATACCGCAACGTGGGAGACGGAGTATTGGCGGACAATAATGATAGTGATTGGAGGTGTTGAAGAAAATCGTCATCCTCAAGGGGTCCAGACACGAAATTATTATGATGTTCCAGCCACAATCCAATAGCCAAAATAGCATCAATTACACCCGAGTCTTCATTACCGATGGTGGCCGGCCCCTCGGTTCCGATGAACTGCTTGACAAGCTTTGCATGATCAGGGAAAATGGTCAATTTCGGGGGTGGAGACTTGGATTCGAAGAGGATCGAGGCAAAAACGTAACAAGTTATGAGAAATAGAGATCCTGATTTTGATAAAGGAATATCTGCTGGTGAGGTTGGGTAGTTGGCCTCCTCATTCTCCTGGTCGTCATCGACCGCCTCATCTTCCGCTTTGTATATGGCGTCGAACAGATTGGTGTAGTCCGTCATGCCGAGATCTCTAGCTAGTGCCTGTTCATACATTAGAAAGCTCTAATGCTTACCAAGGCCGTACTTACCACAAGCTGTCCTACTAACGTATCCCTCTCCTGCAGTGCGGGTTCCTCTCGAAACGATTCCCCCAAGCTTGTCTTCCCTGCAACGACCTTTGTGGGGTCAAAAGATTCCTGAAGTCTTGCGGCCCACTCCAAGCTATTGGTGTTGGCATAGTCTTGCAATATATGGGTAACAAAAGATTGCAGTAGCTTAGTCTGTATAGCACCCTCCTGTGGTTCTGCATCTTCGTGTGCTTCTGGGTCAGGCGCAGAAGGATCAGACTCTGATGTGTTCGTCGCCGTGATGCTCAAGCTCAAGCTCGATTGTCGACCGGGCAATGGTGGTCGCTTCTTGCCGGAGATTGTATGTACAAAGGAGATGACTGCGAGGGTTGCTTGATTGGAAGGACGAAAGGCTGCGAGAATAGACATGAGGGACGTCGAGAGGAAGCGGGAGGGGTACTTCGTCTTTATTCGTGGGTGGAGTATAGCGAGGAGATTAACCAAGACGCAGAACTTGTCGACATTCGTAGGTTCGTGTGTGGGTTGCTCGGTGTTCTTCGTCTTGCCCTCGCCCTCGGCAGTGTTGTCCACTTCTTCAGCAGCCTTATCCTCCTCATCCCTAACCGCATGGCCCTCCTCGACCGCATCTAGATCCAATATTTGCAGAGACTCGGTCACTTTCAAGACCACCTCCCTGGGATTTCCCAGTCTCGCAATACTATCCAGACACTTCTCTGAACCTGGAAGGGGTAGCAGAAGGTGGATGAGGTCCCACCCGATGTTCTGGGTCAATTCTGCATCTTGGAGGATATCGTTCAGGGCGGGGAGGATGTCGGGCGATAGGTGCGCTTCGAGGATGGTGAGATATGTCAGATGGTCAGTTGCAGGCGGCAGAGACTCGGTGATGACTTTGATGTCGTCGGAAGGCATATTGGACGTGGTGGACGTGGGGGGGAGGACAGAACAGGACAGGTTGAAGGTGGTAGAGTACAAGTAGAGGAGGGGTCACTTGCAACATCTTCAGATCAGGTCAAGCGCAATGCGAGGCTACCGTACACGTGATACGGATTGTCAACCCCACCACAACCACAGCCCTATTCCTTGTACCTCTGCACTTTACCCCTTACTTTGCCCGCTTAACTTCTCCAGTACAAAGTACAAGGTGGGTACAAAGGTATAGGCAGGTAACAGGTAGGCTGTTCCGTACCTCCAGGTCTTCTACTTTACCTAGGTATGCTTCTATGCCCTGATCATGTACTGTAACGTGTAACCAGCCAATGCAGGTACAGTCAGCCAGAAACACCCCCTGCTTTCTTGGCATTGTCTACTGTATCCCATCACTACTTTACGTATATCTCTACGGGACTACGAATCTACGATATTCTCTTCCATCTGACTTCACAACTACGAGCTTCTGGTACCCATTGTTCACCGAGCTTGGCCTCTCATGTGAACATATTCCCGCATAACAGATCTTAGCCTTACTCCAGCCTCCTTCTCTCCTCCCTCCTATCATATACTTGTACATGCCTCCGAGATCGACATTTAAACGTATAAAGCTACTCAGTCTTACAACTTGGGCAACAGGCCCCCCTCAGCAAATACATCAGTGAGTCAACTTCCTTGTTCCGCAGGTCCAGCCCACCGTCACTAACACCAAGGCCGAAAGACAGCGAGCCCTTTCTTCGACATCGCGTCGTCGTCGCCCCAACCTCCATAAAACCACTCTACCGCGATCAATTACTCGATTCTCAAGTATGGCTACAATACACGAACCAACGGCCGAGGATGCCACTGCACTATTCAAATCAATCGAAGAAACGTTTCCAAAACAGACACTGGGGGAAGATAAATGGTATCTGCCTGTTGTAAGTCGGCCGGGATTTTTTCTGCAAAACATACACTGAGACCCCTGCCAGCTCTCTGCACTGGTAGGCGCTGCACCAGATCATGTCGGCACCCTATACACGTACCTCATCAACAAGCCCGAGTTTTCAACTCCTGAGACACGTCAAGCTCTTGTACGCCGCCTCCGCGAAGCCCTCGTGAAGAACATATCCATCCAGGGCGTTTGCAAACCAATCGAAGCTATCTTCACCATTGCGAAAGTAGAGCAACCAGACGATAAGGATTACTCATTTTCGAGGTACGACCCTCAATCATATATTTCAAATTGTCACTAAGTTCTACTAGAGAAGGATGGCAGGCTGGAGCGGAGAATTTAGCTAGAGGGGAGCAATGGCTGAATACTATATACGAGGGCAATCTTTCCGACGCAACCGACAAATTCATTGCTCACAAGGATTTTGACTTCATCTCCCGCCAGATTACATACGGCCTCTACCTGTCCGATCACAGCATTCTTGGACCCGTCGAGACCGAGTTGGTTGTCTTGTCCGGAATCATGATTCAAAACCTGCCCCTCGAAACGGCCTGGCATCTGCGAGGAACACGGAGAGTTGGGGTTAGTGCCGAAGATGTGGAGCTGGTGCAACAATGTGTAAGCCCTCACCGCGCACGCGAACTTTCTCGGTATCTCTAACTATTCGTAGGTGGAAATGGTTGCCAAATTTGCCAGTGTAAGCCTACACAAGGTGCCTAGGGTTGCTAATGTTGAGAGCCAGGTATAGATCACATCGAGCATGAGATTAATAGCAAATCACTAGATTGTAGGTTATTATAAGGTTACGTAGGTTCCTATACTGGTTTCTGCACTCTGCGGCGCGAATTTCTTCATTTCTTTCCCTGACAAATTTCCCTGTGAAGAATTCAAGTTCTTTGTCCTTTCACCGGCGCCTCTACGGGATTTATTCCACACTATGGTAGCCACATCTCAGATTAAATTCTCCTCGATTTCTCGCTGCCTTTGTATACATACTAGGCCGATGTATCAGTACCTCGGGCTTAACGCCCTTACCTCCCCTGTGGGTCGCTTCTAATTTGTCGACAAGGCTTTATGGGGTGCCGGAAAATTGGCTTGGGGACGTTTCGTTTGATTCCCCGAAGACCAGAGCGGAGCGTCTTCGAAACCGTCGAAACCAGATGTGGACACTTATTATTACGGTTCCGGCATTTGGGTTTTGTCGGGTGATATTCTAATATGTCACAAATGGAATTAAAGAGACACTTTATTTGTTCAAACATCTGCAGGCGTTAACGACGTTAACACCGTGTTAGTGGTCACAAAGGATGGAATCTTTGCGCACCCGCGTTGTATAAATGACCAGTTGTGTCAAGATAGGCATTCTGGTATCAAACATCTTACCTGAAATCTAATTACATTACTAACATATGAATAGAAAAGCTTACAAACTCCACGCAATGGACGCCAATGCCCACAACAGTCAATCTATGTCCATGTGCTTTGCTTAAATGCGCTCTTTGATGCAGCAGTAAGCCCAACGCCCACCAATGTAGCCCCCCCCACAATCTCAAAGACTGCCAAGTCTGCACTCATCTCCTTCGATACCCAATTGCGCAATTCAACAGCAACCAGCGAATCGACACCGTAAGACTCAACCCTATGGCTGAGTTCTATGTTTTCTTCCGCAATGCCTAAGACCTTGGAAAGCTTCTTCCTCAAGGCCTCCGAGACCATCATTCCCGCCTCTGCAAGGGTACCTACAGTGGCGAACATGGTTTTAAAATCCGTGCTGTTTTCGTCCTTGCGCACCGACGATTGCCCAGAGAATTCAATTTGATGCATTTTGCGGAAGAGAGGCTGGCATAAAGCGACAGGCACCTCTCCCCCTCTGGCAACCACCTTCGCCGGAATGTCGATACCCAGGATCACCTGATCACACCATTGCGGAGACAATTGAAGTGCCGGGTTGCAGTAAAAGTCCAGAAGTGATTGTACCTCTTCTTGTGTGATGGGGAGCATGACGCCTTGACGCATCAAACGATCCATCAGCTGGGAATTTTCGGCAACAACACCCTCTGAGAGAACGACACCAAGATCTAGTGCCACAGCCTTTTCTCCATGCAACACCCGGTAATGTGCAAGCTCGTCTTGGTATGTGTTACCTGCTGCGTAGTTACTTTGCCCTGCGTTCCCAAAGATACCGCTAGCGGATGACAGGAGTACGAAGAAATCCATTCCCTGGGGAAGGGATACGTGGAGATTCCAGGAACCTTGCACCTTTGGTCTTACGCTCTCTTCCCACTGTTGAAATGACATGGATGCAAATGTTGTGTCCTGTGCAAATATTAGTAAAGCATGCACGGCAGCAAAGCAGGTCTACTTACTCGCAGGACCATTGATGCTTGAATGCAGCCCTTTATTGGGGGCATTGTCTTCGCGCATCTTTGCACCAGACTTTTCAATGCCGAGAGGCTTGTGATATCGCAAGCTGGTCCCACAACGCGAACCCCTTTCGCCCGCAATTCCGCAACTAGCGCCTGTCCTTTCTCATTCTTGTCTGGCCCGGAGCGAGAAAGAAGGATCAAGTTATTTGCTCCTCGATCTACAAGCCATTTTGCGATGCTACGACCAATTCCTCCAAGACCTCCGGCGATGAGGTAAGTAGCGTCTTTGCTAAGGTTGTAAGAGGGTCTGGTCTTGAGGCTTGTCTGTTTTAAGGTCAGTCAATAATTAGCCTCAAATAACATGAGACGCTCAACTAACCGGAACAATAGCATCCGTAGTGGCCTCCAGGACAATCTTCCCGGAACTCTTCCCGCTCTGGAGGATTCTAAATGCATGTTCCATGTCGGAGATTGGGAACACGGTCAATGGATATGCTGGGCCTAGCTTTTTGGCCTCAACCAGCCGCATGATCTCTCGCATCATCTTCTGGATAAGCTGCGGTCGTTGCTGTACAATAGCGGCTAAATCAACACCAGTGAAAGATGCGTTTCTGAGAAATGAATACATGGGAAGGTTTCCATGATTATCGATGTCCCTTCTTCCAATCTCCATGAATCGCCCATACGGTGCGATGCACTCCCAGGTCGCAACCAATTGGTCACCCGCAAGCGAGTTTAATACTACGTCAACGCCACGCCCTTGTGTCATCCGCTTTATACCGTCTGCGAATGAGAGGTCTCGACTGTAAAAGATGTGGTCTTCCGGTATCTGATACTGGCTCATAATGAGCTGCTTCTTCTCCTTCGAACCGACAGTTGCAAATACCTCGGCGCCCAGGTGAAGGGCAATTTGAACAGCAGCTTGGCCGGTCCCACCCGAGGCAGCATGGATCAGGATTGACTCGCCTTTCTCGAGGCGGGCTGATTCGACCAGACAATAGTATGCAGTGCAAAATGCTGTGGGGATTGCAGCTGCTTCGTTGAAAGTCATGCCGTCTGGAATCTTGGCGGCACACCCGATCGATGACCGTGCAAACGACCTGTAAGTGTCGGTTGCACAAAGAGCCACGCGGTCTCCAGGCTTCAGTGTATCCCAATTGTCACCAACACGGCTAACCACACCAGAACACTCGTTCCCTAGGGTGTCAGTGTTCACACGTCCCAAGACCGTAAGGCATTCTTTGAAGTTCACGCCTATCGCTCGTACTTCTATCTCCACTTCATTGGGTCCCAAAGGAAGGGATGCTTTTTCGTCTTCAATAAATTCCAGGGAATCGAGTAGTCCAGGTGTTCTCACGTCGACCTTGACCGCAGGCAAATCTCCAAATTTCTGCTCCCGTCGAGGATAGTTAGTTCGAACATAGATATGGTCATTGAGAGACGCGGCTGTTGAAAGACGGTTGATGTGCAGACAATCGTCCATTTCCACATATTCAGGCTCAAAGTCTCCAGCCTCTTTGTGGGAAACTGTAAGATGAAAGACGCTGGCGATATTGTGAGCAAAATTATCGGTTCGAGTTCTAGGGGAGACGTCCAAGGCAAGCGTAACTAGAGGTACATTTGGGTTTTCTTGGCGTGAAACTCTGCAGAGACCTTCCACCATACCACAGGCAGGCGTCACAGGACCTTGTCTCCCACCGGGCATCACCCACAGCAGACTTCCAGCCGAGGAAAGAATGGTTTGAAGAGCGGATAGACCATCGGAAGTGAGATTGCGAAGCAGAGGAGCACTGAGATCATGCATCACAATATAATGATGTGTATTCTGGTCCAATAATGATGCCGCCTGCTCCAAGGTCAAAATTTTGGAGAGATTATACCCGAATTTTCGAAGCTCTTGGCCAAGGTACTGAGACATGACACGCTGGCTTTCCGAGTTGTTCTCCACGATCGCAACAATCTCTCCGGGGAAAGGACGAACGGGAGCTACAGTTCTTGCCGTGGAGACTATGATGCTATAATCGTGGAATTGTTCGTCTTCAAAATCCCTGAATATGATGTCGGTACCCGAGAAACCATTCTCCTTCAAAATCTCGTCCCATTTCTCTTCAGAGACACATGGAGTCTCTGGGCTCTTGGACCACCATTCAGGGAGCAATCCATTGGCGAAACCGGGTCGCACGGCGTCTCCAACTGTTATTTGTCCCAAGATGAGCTTTCCTCCTGGCCTGAGCAGTTTCTGGGCATTGCGAATGGTTTCACCGCTGTCTTTATAAGAGACAAGTGCGCTCGTAGCTACGACGACATCGTAGCTCCCTTCTTTCAAACCCTGATTGAGGATGTCTCCTTCCAGATCCAAGACATGGTATGCCATTCGGCTGTATGGCTTGAATGTTTCCCTTGCCCTGTCGACAAAGAATGCTCTCGAGTCTGTAAAATCATATTGCCCGTAGCTAGGAGCGCTAGGTTGCGAGGCTAGAATTTCTTGCAGCATCGCGGTCGTCGCGCCCGTTCCAGCACCGATTTCCAGTATCTCCATGCCTGGATTCTTGTGGGCTAGGGCTTCGAGGTATTTACCAAGAGCATCAAAACACCCAGAGCCTTCGGTCAACTCCCGATGGAATTCATCAAACATGTATTCGTCGCTGAAGAGAACGTCCAAAGGATCAACGTCACCAGAAAGTATATTCGGCAGGTGATGCCCAATCCGCATGAAAAGCTGCCCGAGACTGCTTGAAGCGAGATGCTTACAGACGTAGCCCAGGTAAGTTGGGTCTTCAATTTGTGCGCGACGCTTTGCGGCCTCTTTTACTGGCAGTGAAGCCAAATCATCGTCCAGCGCCATCTGGAGCCAAACTGCATACTCTCGCAGGCTCGGACATGGCAAACGGTTTTGGAGGCGCAGTTTTCTCAAAGCAGCGGAACCGAAAGCGAGAGCCATGAATTTGGCGTCCTTGTATCTCTCCGAGTATTGCAAATCCGGCCGAGTCAGTGTTTTGCAGTACTTCTGGATCTGGCTCGTGTCCATGGTCTCAGGGTCCCACTTCCAGGTCATGTTATAACATAATTGTCTTGCTTCCTCCTGTGTATCACTATTCGTCTGCGTTGAGACAGCAGTGGCTTCAAACCCATCGACGTGAACCATGAGTTGGCCTTCGCTGTCGAGTACCGAGACCAAACCTCGTGCACTACGCTTACTGAATTGGTGTGACTTGGTATACGCATCGAGGGAACCTTTGAAAGGCGTTCCTGCTCCGGTGTTTGAAACCCAAACTTTGTCGATACGAGACGGCACCATTGTTTGAACACCAGCTGCGCTCCCTTTGCTCAATGCAACGAATATCATCTGGAAAATACCATCCAGTGTAGTAGGATGAATTACATGGCTTTGGGCTTCCGTTGCCGCAGGGTTTTCAGACTCGAAAAGGGCAACTCTGGCAGTAGCCTCACCATCCTGACTATATCGAATGTCGTGGAGAGGTTGGAATGCCGGGCCATATTCTAACCCCATCTCTTTCAACATACGGTAGAGGTTGGAAGACTCAATCGATCCGTTGCACCTGTTAGCAGCACCGGAGTGACTTCTTCTTAGCGTGTCCAAGAACATTGGTCCTTCTACACCATGATCAACTTCAGACTGTGTTCTTCCATAGTCTGCTCTAATGGATCCCGTGCAGAGTTCTGTCCAGTCTTCATCGGTCTTGTGAACGTACATCCGATAATCATACCATGTTGATTTCGAGTTTGAGGAAGTTGCGGATGGGCGGAGGCAGATTTGCGTCTCGACATTCTCCTTTGAGGTGGAGATAAGGAGTGGGGAGTGAAATACGGCGTCCTTGATTTCGTAACCCAAAGGAGGATCATTCCCCGTCAATTGTTTCGTTGCTTCAATCGCCATGGCCAGCATTCCAGCTGCAGGATACAAGATGGAGCCGTTTACTTTGTGGTCTTCTACCCATGGAAGTTCATCCGACCGGATAATAAGCCTCCACCTGGGCTCAAGTTCGTTGTATCCCGGGGCTTGATTCCCTAAAAGCTCATGGTTGAGATGCTCCCTGAATCTGAACTCTTTGTTCATCTGCGACTCTTCCCAATACACCGTAGAGTGGTTGAAAGGATAGTGGGGAAGATCCACCAAGACACGCGGCACAGTTGATTCTTTTGATTCCAACAGATTCAAAGCATTTACATCTACAGAGATGCCCTGGCAGTGCAAACGACCGGCGGTAGCAAGCAGCGATTCCACGGCTGAGCGATTTCGGACTAAAGCGGATGCGTAGCTCACTTCGCCGCCTCTGTTCACAGAAGAAAGTATATCACGGATTGGTCCTTGAAGTGCGGAATGAGGTCCGATTTCGACCAAGGCATGCGTGACAATTTCCCTGAGATGACTTCTGTCCAACTTCTTGGTGGGTGATGTTGAGCCCGGACGCGAGCAGCATTCTTTCATTGCTCCTAAGAAATTGACCGGTGAGACCATGTTCTGCACCCAGTACTCGCCAGTACACAGAACATCAGCATCAATGATCGCGCCAGTAACCGAAGAAACCATGATAGTTTTTGTCTTGCGAACTCCCTTTGTCAGGTTATCCATTGCTTCCAGATATTCAACGGCAATTTCCTGCATTTGAGGCGAATGATAGCCAACATCTACCATCAGCTTTCGCGCGAACACATCGGTCTTGTCATAGTGCGCAACCAGAACGTCAAGCTGGGCATCTGGACCCGACACTGTGACATTCTTTGGGCTGTTGATGCAGCTAACAGTAAGCGAATGCAGTTCAAGACCCTCTTGCTTCAGCTTCTCCAGCTCTGTAGTGAACTGGGCTTGAGACAACCCAATGGACGCCATCCGATGCTTGTATTTTGCTGATCGCGCAAGCTTTGAAGCAAGGGCACCTCGGCGATATGAGATCTTCATCGCAGACTCCATGGATAAAGAACCATTGCAGTACCTGCGAAAAAGTAAGATAATAGGCGTGATCGGGGAAAAGAACAATACTCACGCTGCAGAAATTTCTCCGGAAGAGTGCCCCACCACCACAGAAGGAACGACGCCAGCAGACTGAAATAGATCAACGAGTGCAAGCTGCACGGCTGTACACAAGGCTTGACTAAATTCAGGCTCATTTATCCGCGACGTCGACTTGTCTCTCGAAAGTTCCACTATCGATTTCAATTAGCCAGGTTGCAAAAACCTCAAGAACAAACCCATGTACCTGTCAGTAGCCAGCTGCAGCCGAGTTTCTGCAAGCAAGCCTGTGCTCTGAGGAGACTGGCTTTGAAAACTGGATATACCATGAGTTCACGGCCCATGGCGTACCATTGAGCTCCTTGCCCGGTAAACACGAAGCCCAGATTCGTCTTCTGGCCGGAAGCTTGTAGTGGCTTAGAAACTACTTGCTCCATCTCAGCAAGTTCTGTGGTTGAACTAGCCACGAGATACGATTTCCAAGGCAGTGCACTGCGGCGACTGTTCAGTGTGAAAGCTAGATCTAAAAGCCGTTGGGCATCATCATTTTGACCAGGCTCGGCAAAGTACTGGCTGTAAGCTTGGGAAAGCCGACGCATACCTGCTTCATCTGCTGATGAAAATACCAATAGTTTGGGCATCAGTTGATCCGTATCCACTGAATTGGTGAGTGTGTTGCGACGCTTGGTAAGTGCTGACTCCACAGTGCAGTGGTTTGCAACCATATTCCTCGCAAGAAGGTAACTGCGAACATCTTCAAGAACAGCATGTGCGTTGGTCCCTCCGAAACCAAATGAATTCACGGAAGCTCTTCTAGGACCACTAGAAGGCCAAGGTGTGCATTCGAGGGGAAACTGCATGCGTTAGTTAAAAGGCGGTATCAAAAGTATAAGAAGTACCTCAAGTTGGAGAAACTCTGCGTCTATGTTGGAATTTAGATTCTCAAAACTGGCATTCGGTGGGATGAGCCCCTTTTCTAATACGAGAATGGTTTTTATGAGACCAGCCAAGCCACTGGCACCTTCCAAGTGGCCAAGGTTTGCTTTCACAGCACCACTGAGTTGAATCGGGTAAGCTCACGTCAAGAAATGTATTGCTTGGGTCGAAATGTCCCTGGGGTTAGAAACTTACATGAGCAGCGTGTCATTTTGGGGTCTTTGGTCCCGGAAACTGTCGCCGATAGCTCTGGCCTCGATTGGATCTCCAATTGCGGTTCCGGTACCTGTTTTGGTTAACATGAAGTCATTTTTAATCATTTGTTGCCTTCACGTACCATGTGCTTCAAAGAATCGTGTCAAGCCCATGCCAAGCCCTGCTTTGCGGTACGTGTCGGTGATCAAAGCTGCCTGTGAGACTCTGCTAGGCTGAGTTACACCTCCAGGAGTGTTACCATCTTGGTTGACACCAGTTGATCGAATCAGTGCTCTAATGGTATCACCATCTTGGATGGCATCGGATAAACGTTTCAGGATTAGCACCCCGAACCCCTCTCCTCGTCCATAGCCATTTCCTCTTTGGTCGAAACTGAAGCATTGGCCATCTTTGGAGAGGAAGCTCATAGACGATAGGGCAATGTTCAACTCTGGGGACAGAATCAGATTTGAACCCGCCACAACTCCCTACACCAATTAGTTTTTATTTGTGTTTAAGTGTAGGCTAAATTTTGCGTTACCATGCGAGACTGTCCCGACCACAGCCCGTTGCATGACAAGTCGAGGGCTACTAAGCCACTAGAGCACGCCGTATCAACTGTCATGCTTGGGCCACCCAGATCAAAGAACCAACTTATTCTATTTGAAAGAATGGAACCAGCGGTCCCCGTTGCGCTGTATTTAGGAATTTGCTGCGCATCTCTCCAAACCATGGTTTTGAAATCACTCGTAAATGACCCAACATGGACAGAAGCATCAGAACCTCTAACTGCTTCCATGGGTATCCCAGCTATTCTATGATCAATATCCCTGCCAATGGTTTGTGGGCTATGTAGTACGCACCATTCTCCAATGCACGATATGTTACTTCTAGCAGTCCTCGCTGTTGTGGATCTATTGTTGCTGCTTCTAAAGGGGGGATGGAAAAGAACGGTGCATCAAAGGCGCGGAAATCTTCACCTAGGAAATGCGCTTTGCGGGTCGAAATCTGTATAATTCTGTTAGCATGTAATCATGGTCAGATATGAGGGCCATGGTACCGTGTTTCGCTTTCCTGCCTCTGGACTGTGGAAAGCGCCAATGTTCAAACGGTCCTCAGGAAACTCAGTTGCCGCACACCGCTTTTCCAATAACATGTGCCAGAACGACTCTTCTGTGACGGCATCTTGTGGGAACTTCATAGACATTCCAACCACAGCAATTGGCTCGAGAATACCGCCATCGAGCCCCGCGCTCTCCTGCGCAGGCTGTGAAGTCGCAGCCATCGTCTGTAGGTCTATCGGGAAAAAGGAATAGTTGTGGAAGTCAAGTGAGACACAGATTAAGTGAGACACAAAGAAGGTTCTCCCCGCATCTGGCTGCAACTTTCAACGGCGTGCGGGCGTCGTTGGGGTTCGGACTCGTGTTGGCTTTGCCGGATATTAGGTTATCTTCAAGACAAAATTTGGCATGCTCCACCGTCCCAGGTTCCATGTAAAGTGCTGCTCGACCCAAGGAATGTGCGTGCAAGGGCAGATCCAGAAATAAAGACCAAGTGAGTGTGGAACCAAACTTGACTTCCCAGCTTTCCTCGTGGCGTCAACGCAGCTATGTAACACCATGGGGGAGGTCTAACCAATCGTTTTCCGGGAGGATCCTATCGCATGGACGGGAGCATCCTATTCTGTAAAGCCAATTACAGGGCAAAACCCAAATGGAGAAGTGCAGGGGAGTGCCAGACAAGGGAGCAAACAGTATAAGTTCATTACGGATGGCCCCCTCTTGTCGAGTTGTTCCCGACGAAGTCTAAGCCACTTTCACCTTTGTTTGTTTACAAGTTTTATTCTCCTCATCTCGGCGTGTTCCGAGTCCGTCTTCAGCTTGATAACGGGCGAGTTCTTCATACGGAAGGATGCATTTTCTCTGTCTACATGGCATAGGAACAAACAGTCAGGCATGTTAATCTTTTTCGAATCTCGCTTCGGCTTCCTCTTCCCGCCCCGCTTCCCTTCCGTACAAGGTTCTGACTAGCTGCAGGTTCTCGAGACCCAAACTGGTACGTTCAACCCAGGTTGGAGCCGGGTTCATATGCAGCCCCTTGCACTGCCTGGCATGCCAGGTGGTGCTTCGAATCCAATAGTCCAAACGCTGATTATTGCATCTTCGCAGCTGCGCTCCGGTATGAGCTTGGGGACCAACATACTTACGAATTCGTGGAGGGCACGATTCCATGGCCAATCGCACCTGGTACGCTTCATACATTTCCTTCCCAGGCCGGCCCGTCATCTTCTCACTTCTTTGGAAGGAGCCAGCAAGACAAGACCATGCTGACTGTAAATTTACGTAGAGATCTCAAATCTGTTTAACCCTGACGGTCGCTACTTTTCCTACTTTGATCCTAGCTCGGCATCGTCCGCCCGAGATGCTCTTCAGCAGCTAGACGAATACATTGAAGCCGAGGGACCTTTTGACGGAGTGCTAGGCTTCTCCCTCGGCGCTTGCCTCGCGGCTATGCATATCATCCGGAAGGTTGGGCAGGATCCGGGAAACAACAGACCCCCACCATTCAAATGTGCTATATTCTTATCTACAGTGCTGGTGCACGACCCTGTTGCAATCGAGAGTGGCGAGATCAAGGTTCTGGATCCCAAGGAGGCCGGACAGCCAATTCGACTGCCCACCGTCCACATTTGGGGCGCAAAGGATCCACGAAAGGGGGATGGCGAGTTGCTGAGAGGATTATGTGATGCGCGGACGGCGACTGGTTTCATTCACGAGGGGATGCACGAAGTCCCCGGGTTGGGAACGAAAGCCGCGGTCACGGAGACGGTCAAGGCAATGAGACGGGGAATCTCCAAGGCTTCCATAACTCGCTGAGGTAGCTAGCGCCTATCGCTTTCCAAACCAAACTACTACTTTTTCTCCACCATGATGGGTTTCTTTGTCCACATCAACAAGGTTGACGGTATCTGCGCCGCACCGAACCCAATCATAATCTTCATCTGCAAATTGTAACCCCTTCCAAAAATGTGCCTCACTGTCTCCTGGACCTCTGGAGGAAACTTGGTGATAACATTGGTCGTTTCCAAAAGAAGCTGAACCTGGTCCGCTGGTAGGACACGTTCCAGCTCAGACCGTATTACCCTATTCATGACACTCGTAACAACGGCAAGAATTGCCATTCCGCCCAGGACTTTGAATTGTGCTACCGCACCGGTTCCCACCCCTGAGTAGGTTAGAAAGGGCATTTGAAAACTTGGACGCTCCACTTACCAAGATCTCTCTTCTCCACAATAAAAGGTACGAGAAGGGTCAATGTTCCGTTGAAGAAGCCAACCCCAGTTCCTGCAAGGATCTGGAAGACATACTGCGGTGGCCAGATCTTCCAGGTTGTAGGCGTCACACAGAGACCAGCAGTCCCAGCAACCTCCAGAAGCCCGCCGGCAAACAAGAAATAGATGGGTGGAATCCTCGTCTTGCCAATGATGAGCGCGCTAATGACAGCTCCCATCGGGACCATGATACTGAACGGGATTAATCGCGTTCCAGCGACAAATGCCGAATCCCCGTTGACTGTTTGAAAGCGTTGCGGGATCTGAATAGTTGCAACGGTAATGATCGTTCCCGTGAAGAATGTATTGCTATGATCATTAGCCAATGTACCCAGATCGGTGAAGGATGAACGAACAGAACGAGTCCTATGCACACTCTGCTCTTAATGAATCGCCATGGGAAAATCGGTTCCGGGAGCGTCCTCTTCGTGGTAACGAACCACGACCATACTACGAATGCAACCCACATCACACCAGAAATCACCAACAGGGGTAAAACTACTGTCGCTGCAAAGGATTTGCCATCCGCTGCCTGTTGCAGAGCGGTAATAAGTAACACACCGGCGCCTAGTAGAAGCATAGCACCCAGACCATCAACTCTGTTGAGCGACTGGAGGGAAAATTTCGCGGGAGGCGGGTTGTTGGACAATTGT
Organism: Lachnellula cervina; assembly: GCA_007825325.1. Lineage (NCBI taxonomy): Eukaryota > Fungi > Ascomycota > Leotiomycetes > Helotiales > Lachnaceae > Lachnellula > Lachnellula cervina. The sequence continues at coordinate 27,269 of QGMG01000094.1, read as the reverse complement.
TCCAAGTAGCGCTGGTTAGGGAAAACCGTTGGCATAAGAATAATTAATCCCAAAAGAGACAGAGCACCAAGTGGGCAGCTTGATCCAAATATGTCAGCACCGATTGGATGTAAAATTGGTGAACTTACTTTAGTAGGAAAACCCATCTCCATGTAGTGTGGTTGTTGATAGCTCCTCCTATGAGCGGTCCGAAAGTTGTGGACATTGTAATTGACATGGTCACAATGGCTGTGTACTTTGGAAATGCGTGAGGTGGCACCATCTCGAAGAAGATAATAATAACAAGAGAATAGACCCCCGAGGCACCCAGGCCTTGTAAACATCGACATACGATACTAAATTTGCATTAGAGAAGAAATCAGGGAGCCATAACCAAATACTTACAGCTGCGTAAGAGTCTGGGCTGCTCCACAGCCACCCGAAAATGCTGTGAAGATGAACAGCGATGCAAGCAACAGTGGCTTGCGACCATAGATATCACTCAATTTGGCCCAAATGATAACAAACCCTATTTAAAACGTTTAGTATGAATCATGTTATTTGAAGCCACCGAGAACTCACCGCTGTAGGTGAGCAAGAAGCCCGTAAAAATCCAAGAGCTCATGGAAAATCCACGAAGCTCATTCGTAATAGCAATGACTGATGTACTAACAATCGTAGCTTCCATTTGAACCGCAAAGAGTGCCAGCAGAAGTCTGGACATAATTATCAGCCACCTTCATCATCCAAGGTTTGAAACAGAGTGGTAGCTTACGCAGCGCTCAGAACGTGAAGCTTCCATCCCGTCAGGTATTCGCTGTCGGGAATCTTCTCTCCAATTGCTGCATCTGTTATATCGGAAGTTTCTTCGTCGTGTTTCCCGCTGCGGATAGAGACGTTGGTGGTGTCTTGAAGCATGATGTCTTTACTATCGGACAGGCGATGCGCCATCGAGGGACTTTCAGGGTGTTCCACGGAAACTTCTCTGCTACTTCTGCTGTCAAGAAATTCAAATCGTCTTGAGTTGAAAGGGGGAATTAGGCTCTATACAGACTTAGTACGAGCAGCGTTTTTGACCAGACGTATTTGAAGGCCATGAAATTGATGTTGGTCCTTTACGGAGTAGGTTTGATTTGAAAAAGCGTTAGGGAAAAGTTGGCACACCCCCCTTGGTGTTTCACAACATGTTGGGTACAGTACGGTCAGAGGTCAGCTCGAGATCACTGTGCAGATACGGCACAGCATGTGATTCGGTACTTTTACGTTGGAGGCGCCGGTCAGATGTGGGGTATTGACAGGCATTGACAGGTATTGACAGCGGAAGACGGCTAAATGCAACTGCAAAGGTGAGTGGTTGGGTCGGTTGGCCGTATACTGTACCTGTACCTGTACGGAGGCTGCAGCCAAGCCTACAGCCAGCCATCATGCAGTGCTACAGTACAGTACGCCTGCCCTGTAAATGCTGAGAAAGGCTAAAGAAGGCCACTCAACGGCCACCACTCACTGCATCACTTCCCACTAATGCAGTAATGCATCTCCGAGAAACGCCATATCCGTTGGTCTTTCGCCTGCTGGTCTGCCGGTTGTTGCATCCATCGGAGCACAGTATTCGCTTCCTGTTTCTTGGGTAGATGGAGTAGGACAAAATAAAGGATCTGTGTGGAACAGAGCAGGGGAGGCTTGAGGCTTGAGGCTTGAGCATGCGGTGCCACGCTACGGTCGCTGTACGGAAGTACGGTGTAATCGCGACTTCGTACGCTGTAGGGAGGGGAGGAGAGGAGGAAGAAAGGTGCTGGTTATCTTGGCCTATCGCTGCATGTTTCGGCGGGTGGAGTGGAGTAGAAGCTGAGGTTCCCGCAGCGGGCAGGTGGGGGGAGGGGGGAGGGGAGATGCACATGTCTCATTTGCAATTGGTAGGGAGCACTGTAAATTTATGTACTGTACTGTTGTATTCCCGTATCCCCGTATCCCCGTACTGTCACTGTCCCTTCTAGAATGTTACTTGCATCAAGGATTGACATGCTGGCAGATGTGCCCAAAGCCGCAAACGAAAGCCAATTATAGGGTTCAGCCGCGGGTCGCCGGGAGCGGGCCACTCCGCCTAATATAGTAGGTGGAATCTCTATGGCTCTACTGTACAGTATGTTTACGGAGTATGCATCCACTGATCGCCCAAAATAATGCATTCCCCGCAGCCTATCGCATCTCTGGCTTGAGCGTTCTGCCTGGTGGCGATTGCTCCGTATTTGAGATTCAAGCTTATCGGGCCAAGATTTCAAGATCTCTACAGTACTGTAGCGAGCCCGACATACGGACGTACAGTAATCCGTACACTGTAAATATCCTGCGATTGGAGTCGTTAGTCGTTACCAACCTTTCAGCCCAGGCCCGCAACACGCGGAATCTTCTCCTCCGGTCAAGTTGCAATTATAGTATTCCAAGTTCTTGACGATTTGAAGTCAGTTCTACAGAGGGCTTTCTTTTAATATATCGACTACCATGCGACTTGTATAAGTAGTAGCTCTAGAACTTAGTCCGTTGAATGAACAATGCGCTTCCCCACAACTCTATCTGCATGTCATTACTCCGTACTGTAGAACGTGAAGGCCGTTGCCAAGTCTGACGATGCAATCAACCCCAAGTAGAGCTTAAACGCGAGCAAAGATTAGCTAGTGCAAGCCCCAAGCCCGAAGCCCCAAGCTCCAACGTCCAAACCCAATATAGTTAGGATTCCCGTTCTCCCGCTGCCAAATCTACCTTGACGTCCCAAAATGGCGTGATTAGTGTGCCCGCTCCCGTACTACCAGTACTCAAGTACGAAACTCCACTCCACTCCGTAGATTTCTTGCGAGTGATTTAAGCCAAGGTATTTCCCCCACGTTCTGGCTCACGAGAAATCCACGCGGCTCCTTGTTCTTTTTTTGAGTCTGACACTTCCTACCGAGCACTTCTAAGCGTGGATCTTTTACCCCGAAGCTTATTTAATCCTACAAAGTAAGTAAGACGTACTCCGTAGTGATATGGAGATGTAAGTGCAATATTTGTAAATATTCAAATCTGCCTATCCCTTGCAATTAGGATGTGTCTTTGCGCTAATATAATACCACGGAGTTTGCAAAAAGCATTACTTCACTAAGTTCAGCATATAAGCTTATAAGAACCCTAGCCATAAAGAATCATGCGTTTTAAGTATAGAGACCTTACGTGATTTGTTGTTTCTTGAAGGGGATTAGTATACCAAAGGTGGAGACCTCGAGGCATTGCGTACACGACTTGACGTAAAAGCTTCCAGTCTAGGATCAAATAGCTTATTTGACCCTAGTTGAGCACGAAGCTCGCTCTTCAAAAATGTCACCGAGCTTCACAGACCCTTATGCGATCCTGCCAATTTCCACCTAAAGCTTGTTATCTTTGAACAATAACCCCACTGTGATATAGGTGCGTCAATCTTTCAGACTTTGATCTCGGAGAGGGAATTACACCTCACTCACTATCCCTTATGCCATTCCAGCTTGGTTGAAACCCTTCTCTTATCAACAAAAGCAATTTGTAGAGCCATTAAGCCTTCGCTGCTTTGCTTGGCACTCTTGTAGCCGAACCCCCCTATAATAGATTTGCACCTCGTGGAAGCCTAACTACAACGCTGCAGCCGCAAGGTATCGATTCCTAAATTGACGCACCTTGACGATAAGGAAACTGGTTACGGTGGATATGCTATACGGAGGGAGTAGAGAATTGCGGCGTAGCCTTATAACACCCTGCTTGGACCGAGGAGCTGGCCCTGGCTCAGATGACACGTTTACTGCATCAAGCTGTTCCTCCTTGCGCAATCATTGGACGCGTGATCGAACGTTTTTCCAAAGTGTTAATGATCCGACCCGTGTTCTTGGAATGACTCCCTGTAAAAGAAAGAAAGATGTAATTTGGGCAATGCAGGTAGGAAGTACGGAGTACTTACCAATGCTTTCTGGTCACGGTAACATTGCCGATCCTGAATGGCTCAACTCTCTGTCAGACTGCTTCCTAGACGGTCATTGGCTTATTCGTTACATAATTAAGCTTGAATGACACTCCCTACCACTTGTATTCTACTTTTACTAGACGAGAAAATAACACTTTCCTACTCGGTCCAGATTTCCTGCTCAGCTTAGATGATACCTTGTAGGACTTCTATACTTGAAGAATGATTACCAAGATACGCTGTGCCGCACAGTCCTCGATGCGTTCAAATTCAAACATTAGTTAACTCTTCAAGCCCCACGGCCCGATCCGGATACATTGCTTTTTCCCCGATACTAGCTGGTACTTGGTTCAAATTGAACGGACATTTCAACTTGGAAATTTTGGTCTTCTCTTACTCTTCTACTGCTCTCTCACTCCTCAAGTGGCGTCTTCTCGATCAACGCCATGGCTCTTCCAGCTGGGGTGTCGATGATGCAGGCGCTTGAGCAGCTCAACTCAACCGGAAGGCTTGCTGGAAAGCTTACACCCGCGTACTTTGCCGCGAACGAAAGCTGGAAGGTCACCAATACTGTGATTGCCCTGGCTGTTCTGGAAGTCTTATTCATTGTGCTTTTTTTCTTTTCGCGCATCAGGATAGGGACGGCGAACGGGTTCGATACGTACCTGATGGTGCCGGCCTTTTTTGTTTGCTTTGCTCATCTGATTCTATGCTGGTGTGAGTTCCATAGTCGCGGGCCTCTTCAGCCTGCCTTTTCTCCCCTTCGACATGGACTTTCCAGACTGACAGCCTACCTAGTGTTTGTAAAATATGCAGGTCTAGGCAAACACTGGTACGCTATTGAACCACATGAATGGGTCATATTCTTAAAACTTGAGCTGGCTTTATCGATGCTTAATCCTCCTGCTCTTACGCTTCCGAAACTCGCCATTTTGTGTCTCTACCTGCGCGTCTTTACTACCAAGCCTTACCGTTGGGCCGCCTATTTTATAGGCGCCATTCTCGTTGTTACGTGGATTGTATATTTCTGCGTCCAGATGGTTATGTGTGTGCCATTCTCATACCAGTGGAACAAGAATATCCCAAATGGGAAATGCCTTGACCAATTCGCCATCTTTGTGTGGATCGGGTTACCCAGTATTGCTACGGACCTTATGATTATCATCTTGCCTCTGCCTATTATCTGGAGACTGCAGACTTCCGTCAATCAGAAGATTGGGCTTACAATAACGTTTCTCACGGGTAGTGTGTAAGTTCACCTTCTCCACAACCTCAAGATTGTAGATAGCTAACAATAAGTTCCAGAGGAATCGTCACGGCTATCGTCCGCTTTGCGGTCTTTTTGAGACTCACCAAGCCAGAGCTGGACCTGAGCTGGACCGGCGTTGATGTTGTGTTGTGGGCAACGATAGAGCCAAGCGTATACCTAATCGCGGCGTGCCTACCTTCATTGCGCTCTCTTCTAAACCCCGTCTTCAAAGAGTTCGACATGGAAGCGCTCCGCACTCGGTTTCGAATCAAAGACGACAAGAACCCCCCGAACGAGAACCTAGACAATATACACCTCTCGGGCATCACGGCAATCAATTCGAGCTCCGCGGCGGGTCCTCGCAGCCCGGGCGCACGGTCAGGGTTCAAGAGACTGAATGAACCATCGTGGCCCAACACCAGCTTCTACGATGGGAATAAGAATACGGGGTTGGCGACGTGCTATCGAGAACGAGACTCGGAAGACAGTGAACATGGAGGTGTGGCGAATTCGCGGACGGAGTTGCAAGAAGAAAGTCAATATAGTTATGGCATTGTGGTTCAAAAGGCATTTACGATATCTACAGAACCTATACGGAAATAGAATAGGGAGATAATTAATGTCTTTATGTCCAACCTAACCCTTTGCTGGAAACTTTGTATGTGCGTGGTAACGAAGTCCTCCCTCGGCCTCTTTATCGTATATTTCAAAGCTGTCAATAAACACAATGTAAGAGCCCATCGTGGGAAATAACTAGTAGAGCCGAATATTGAGTGTAACAAGAGAGGTCACAGGATTCTTCGTGCTGATATTGATGAGTAACCTGCAGGATGTCTGGGTTTCTATATCTATCCTTTCGCTACCAAAACTCATGCTTAAGATGTATATACAGTGTTGCCTGAGCCAAGTATCATTACTTCCGTATCCTTCAATAATATCCGTCACTGCATAGAAGGTCTAGATCAGCCCAAGGCTATTCGACTTTCCCTTCCGATGCGCACGCCAATACAGGCACCCAAATCTCTCGTTGCAATCATGAGGACAGCTCTTTCTGCGCGGACAGCTCTCGATATGTTCCTTGCACATTATGACCTTTGTTCGCCGCTGGCGTCTCTGGTGGCCTGCGCATTGCTGCCACTTCGCTAGCTTTTTATCTTCGGCAGCTTGTTTGGAGTGACTGTTGGCCATTGCAGGATTCTATATCTCTGATGATCTTGTTCTGTTGGTGGTTTGAGGAGGCTGAGGTAGGTTGTGGGTTTTGTTGTATCGAGTCGGAAGGGGTTGGAAGGAGTTTGAGTATGGTAATTTGGGAAGTGGTCTGCTTCATGAAAACCTCGCCTTTTGTAGACGGCGATGAGCACTTGGCGTTGTACACATTCAAGTGAATAGCATACTCTTCCAACTTTGATTCTTTATCGTCCGGTTACACAAATGTGCGCCTCAATTTGCTGGCGGTAGACAAGGTCATTAACCCTCGGCTCTCCATCGACACTTTATACAATGTTTTAGGGTTTTGGGTACGTGGACAACTAATTTCCCTATACCTTTTGCAGTTGTGCGAGCATGTATCAGTACCTAATCACTGGTTGGAATCTGTACGGCATCTATAGTCAAAACTTTTTAGAAGGTGGTCTGTGTAATTTCCTGGGTTATTCAATGAGCCACCCATCTTAAATGTGAGACACTTTGAAGTGACTTTCAATTTTGAGTTGTCTATCTACGGAGGCTCTTCAACTTCTCTGGGCAGTAATAACCTCTCATCGGTGTCACGAAGGGGAAATGGAAATCCCATAGTTGAAAGGCGGCCATTACAAGGCCTTCAATAACCATAACCGCTCCTGTGATTGAGAGCACTGCCACTGAATCACAGACCAGTGCTCCCAAAGTCTTCTTCAAGCCCCTTCCGTATTCATTCACACCGCTGCCACGCAACAACAACCCATTCCTTCAAATCTTGAAGTGTTAAGGTTACTGTCCAAGCCTATTCAACTCTCTCTGGACGTCCCTTCGCCGTTCATCATTCGCATTCTGCTTCTTCTGCCTAACGACTCGACATTCCTTGCATTCCTTTCGACAGCCTCGTTTGCTGGGACAACGATCGATGTGTAACTCACACGTATTGGCCGGGTTTGTGTGGCCGGTACAGGGAAAACTTGCTGCCGGCTGGTTTTTCTTTCTACCCCCAGTTCCCCATAGTGCTTTGCACAGAACCTTCGGCGTCTACTGTTTAGGTTCGTGTCAGGTGCTTAGTAGGCTGATCTTGACGATGGTACCGAAGCTTGGATTTGTTCTATAAATGTCCGTTGTCAAGAGACAAGAGGCTTTCCGATAAAGAGTTGAGAGGGGAGAGTCCCATTTTGATACTTCTATCTTGGCCTTCTTTGATGTCTTTGAAGTAGCAGTCTATGAATGCTGTTGACGTGATACTTAAGTGTCTGATTCACTGCTTAGGGCTTAGGCAGCTGATGTTCGTGTTTGAAACGTGCCGTTATTATTTCTTTCATCCATGTGAATTCATGCCGCAGAATGCTTTAGCGTGTTTAGGCATGAATGCAACAGATATTCTTCTACGGAGATTTCCAAAACGTTAATATCTTGCTATCGCTGCACTTTATCCGGTATATATAGACGTCCAGAATTTGGACAATGAAGAGCGTTGTTACTTCACGAATAACTTGTTGTCTTCCTTATTTTCGACACCACATGCGTATGATTCCTATCACCTCTTCGCATCTACCAACTACAGCTGTTTCCAAATCACCCTTTCCTCTGGTTTCCTTCCCTGCTTTTGTTCCCTCTTCTCGTTGAATCCTCGAAAATGGCCATCAAACCGTGTTTCGACAAGTCTTGATGGAGTCTTACACCCACCCATCATAGTTCTACAATCAGGACTGGTTTTTGCCCGTGAAGCACGCGTTCTGTCTGCCACGCATGGATATTCAGTCGTTGCGTTCTCTTTAACCTCTCTGACTAGTCTCAGTCTTGGCATCGAATTCTTGTGAGTGATAGTTTGCGTCATAAAAGGCTACATTGACTAATCGATGACAATGAACATACAAACTGGGTAGAGGGGTAGTTTTCTATAAAGAACAGGTATAAAGCAGCAAAGCCCCTGCAGGAATCTAAAAGCTACTTCGGCAAGTTCAATACATTATTACAGAACATGAAAAGGTTTCTAGGAAGCTTGAAGCCCGCTGACGAGGAGAAATACTGGCGCAGAATGATGCTCGCCTGCAAAGGCCACGGAAGCTTAAGCAAAGATGGACATTTTCAAGAAGCAAGTCACCGGAGTCATGTAGAGAACTGTGGGAATAGGGGTATCTGCTGCCCCCATGATTGTAACGAGTGTCGTTCTCTGCGGGGTCAAGGCACTGCAGATAGCCATAAATGGTTACTGAGCTTCAAATGAGGAATGCAAACATATTCGCTGGCTCGGAATCATTTTCGCGGGATGCATATGATGTCATAAACGCCGTGTCACAAAAGCGCAAGTCAGAAATAAGTGATTGACCCCCTCGGACCATGCTTGGCAGCTTAACCCCGCCTCCTTTTTTAAGCGAACATGGTGATCTTTGCCTAAATCGGTGACTAACACAGTTCAAGCACTAGAAAGAAGGGTGTTGCCAACAGGATTAAAACAAAAATCTGCTAGCTAGTATTTCAATGTTTGTTCCATCTTTTGATACTCAGCTGAGACACCCTATGCAACTCCCTACCTGCATTATTAGAGGTGCAAGTTGCAGGGCAAGCGAATACGAGCGAGCACCAGCACTTCAATACCGCTTCTTCGTGGTCGTACAGAATCTTCTGCGGAAATAATAGTCGGTCCTTCCTTCTTCGCTCGCATATGAACGGCTTCTCGAATACCCGGCATAATGCAATCCATGAAAGATGCAGCGTACCAACTCCACATGTTAAGAATACTCCGTAGATGATTTGCGAGCGCCACAGCTATACCTCAAGTGGAGGAATTTCAAGCACTCTCCCTTTCGGACCCTACTATCTTCTATACCTAATAAAATCCATCTTCTCTTAAGTATTTTACTTCTAGTATTCTACTTCTACTATTACACTTCTAGTATTCCACTTCTATATCATTAAAGAAGCATCTAAGAAATCTGCTACTCTCTATCAAGGTTGTTAACTACTATTTTTATAATATGTTGCAAGCAACTTCACTACTTCCAGAAGATAATGTGCTTGCAGTTCTTAAGTTTCAGAGTATATGAGTTCCTTTTATCTGTAAGGTATTTTTTATGGCGGGAGTCCATAATACAAGTACCAACTTGGATAATAATGTACAAGAGCTCTGCATATGAGATTTAAGACTTATAATGTTGTCAGGAAAGTGTCTGCTGTTGTTTCGTTATTTCGTTTCAATTCCTCGTGTCCACGGACATTTTAAGGAATATATAACATCAAGTCCAAGAACTGACACAACATGAAGTGTTCTGCTTGTTTAAGTGCTGAACCGTGTTTTGCTACCTGCTAGCAGCCGCCGGAAGTGTTTTCGTACTTGCTGTCGACTCAACCCCTCTTAATCTCTCCTCCTTTCGCAAACAGCCTTTAGTTTATACTTGAAATCGCATTCAACCAGTTGGAACTGAAGCACAAAGTCTCTTCGCGCTAAACACTGCACTATGCAGTTACCTGCTCACAGTTACCAAGCCATAAAACTGTAAAAAGTAGTTGAGCTTCATCTTAAGATCCCTAATCTCAATTGTAATTTGCATTTTGAAAACATAGCCTCACAACAATTATGTATACATACGAAGCTATACTGCGATAACCTTCCTTCCCCAACACCTCCTTGATTACTTCTACCTGTCGTCCCTCATGATGTTAAATGATGGTAGAAATCTCACCGTCTTCGGCTTGGGTTTCCGTGTCCCGTGCCCCGAGTCCCGAAAAGTATCGCCGGTTTACTCAGTTTGCTAAGAATTTGACATTTTCACTGGGACACCAGTTGTTGTCAAGAGGTATTCTGCTGTCAATCATCATCACCATCTTTATATCCTTCAATTAGGCCTCTATTTACACCGGGTACGACCAGCGAACCAACACCGTGCTCGAAAACCAGAGCTCGAAGGGCTGAACAATAAAGTTCAAGCAAGGACTATCTGGGACCATGAAGCGTTTTTGGGAACATATGCAAGTTCCATTATATTACTTTGGCATATGATATGAAGATCTACTTATACTGCGTCCGGTAGTGAATGCTCTGGAAACAAGCACACTTCAATATTCAAAGAGAACCAATTTGCAAGATAAGACGGCTGGTCGCTACTATATACAGAGTGAATACAAGTATAAAGATATCTAAGATTGAGCCTTTGGCAAGAATCTTAAAATCATTAAAGGTTCCAACAGCGTACATAGCATTGTGGTCGAGTTGAGGGGCAACTTAGACGAAACCGGAATTGACTTTTGGCTTCTATATCTGGCGCAGATTTCAGCGTGCCGTTGGCAATTCTTCTCTAAGATATGGCAGACTTATATCGGTTGTATTATAAACGGGCAATTCGATCGGTCCTATGTCTACTGTTCGTCGCAAGATTCATTCAGCAATGATACCGCGTTAGAAAGAGTCACACCAAAGTTTACAGGCCTCATTTCCCATTTTATTAGCAACCCACTGCAATTTCTCAAACATGATAACGCTACACACCGCTCTAGCTAGATCACAAAAATCCTCTAGGACCTTTGCTACTAGCGGTCGACGTGTAGTAGCAACTTTCGTAGAGGGCTTGTGGTAATGAATTGAAGCCAACAAGATCACAATTCTACCTTGAAGCTACAGGCTTTTGACCACTAAAGACTAGTCCTAGAACCCGCTATTTGCACAAGCTCTAATCGTCCCTTATGATACCTTAGCTTGCCGAAAATAGCAAACAGGCTTTCTACCGATGTAATAAAGCTATCTATCGCGTACCTCCTTTTATGAGGCTGTCTGATATAGAAGGTTTGTGCAACCTATGGCAATAACGCCTCTTTGATTTGTCATGCAGTGAACCTTCTCATGGTCAGCTACAAGAAGGCTGGTGGTTAGCCACATACGTGACCCATGATTTGGCCGTGCCCGGACTCTGCTCATACAGCCTCGCTGAGGCTGCGCCGTCTGCGCCTTAGTACTCCCAATTTCAGCTTCAACTTTACCGTACATAGAGGCTGGTCAAAAATTAATACATTTTCTAGTTATACATGGTATTCACAACCTGACATGTCTTCAACTCTAGCCGATGCACAATTCGCGACATGGTGCTTGTCGCGATAGTCCGCTCTCTACCGTACCACCAGCGCCGTCCTTCGCATCGTCACATTCTTGTACAGTACAGCACGCCGTTACTCTCAGTTCATACTTCGTCATGAAGAGTAGCGGCGAATCGCAGGACGGTTTTGACAAGACACGATTCTCCAGGCTACAAGATATGCTACAGTAGATCAGAGCTCGGTGTTTCGCGAGAGAACTTTGGCAAAAGCGTGGAGCGGGATGGATGGATGGATCCATGGTAGATGCAGAACGGAGTCGGATCAGCGTATGTATTCGTACGAAATGAACAAATTGCGCTGGCAGGCTGATTGACAAAGCCGCGCTGGCAGCAATTTGACAAGTGGGAAAAGGCTGCTGAGGGCGTTCGAGGCTATCAGTGTTTCCTGGCCAGCACGCACAACGAGGCTCGTATCGTGGGAGGGAGGAATAGATGGGGGTTCTTGCATGATCTTGATATGGCTTTTAGAGGGATGGGCCAACTATGTGACCCCTATCATTGGCAAAGGGAGTCTAGCTACCGTATCTCATATCATGGGCGGCCGCTGCGCCCTTGATCGTTGCGTTCTATCTTGGCAGGGCTTGTACTTGGAGCCTTCTCAGGTCTGTGGGATGGAGACTCCACTCCAGATATGGAAATGGCGTGGGCATGTAAGATGGATGCTGCAGCAGGAAGAGCTGTTGGTGATGATGCGAGAAATCAAACGGAGGATGTCATGAGCTAGATCGGACCAGGCGATTTGCGCAGGTAAGTGCCAAGTCCTCCGCTTGACTTGACTTGACTCCTGGCAGTAAGGTGCTGTACTGAGGTTTTCCTCTTGTCTAGGATCTTGCAAGACTCTGCCCTCGTCTCGAACCATTTCGTACAGAGTATCGCGTCAGACTGCCAGGGAATTAGAGTCGATATCCTTGAGACACGCAGGCAATAGAGTCGCTGCTGAAGGACAAAGCTAATGAAGGTCAAGATACCGATGATACGGAGCCGGGTGGAGACATAGCCCTTGCTGGGCTCCAGGAGATTAGAGAAGATGAAGAGGGAGACATATCTGGCGCACAAGTAAGTAAGTATGCTTCATGCGCGAGATATGCTTATGAGGAGCACCGTACTAACAGTCCAGATACAAAGAACTATAAGTTTGAACCCAGGAGATAGACGGGATGAATAATGCCGAAATGCTTTGCATTCAGGTAAGCGATTCCCAGGGTATCCACAGACTTCCCAAGGGACGGACACATCTGTCCTCGCATACATAATTTCCTTCCTGACTACCTTGGAACAAGCTTGGAGCCGCGCAGAACTTGTTCCGAGCGCCTGAAGGTTGGGAGAGCGGTCGCTCGAGATGGGAAGTCGGAAAGAGTCCTATGCTATGTGTTTGTTTGGGAGCTTGCGTAAGGGATGTGTTTCCTGTCGAAAAGGTGTAGATGTATGTCCCGGTTTGCTTGGCATAAGTCGTCCTCGTGAAAAGGCGTTTGCTGTCAAGAAGGCGGTTGCTGTTGTTTCCAATGTACATACGGTCGGTTATGGAACACATGATGTAAGGAGGGATGTTAGGTAGAGGCACTAGCTCAAGTTCAGAGGAAGAGGGTAGAAAGATGTAGAGGAGAGGAAAGCAAGCCCAACGAGACTCGCCTAGTGGACTCCGTATTGCAAGAACCCGGTGAGGAAGTTGACTGGTGTAGGACATCCCAGAAGTTTAAAATCGAGAGTTAAATGGTCCACGAAAACCAACCGTCAGTGTAAAAGTCATGGCGGAACAAAAAAGCAAATTTATTCAAAACACTTCTACCAAACAACTTTCCCTACCCCCCTTAAATCATCCACATTCAGTATATCCACACCCTCCCTTATAAGCACATCCCAAACATGATTCCTCAGACCCAGGGGCCAAGATGGTAGATCCCAATACCGCGCCTTCAACCCCCTCTTGTGAGCGCCTCTAATTTGTCCCCGGATAATCTTCATTTGCTTTTGCGTTAGACGGGCGCGCCAGATTCGCCCGACTGCTTTTTTGAAAGAGACGGATGCGTAGTATGAATTAAGCTCGCTGAATGAACTGTTTGCCGTGGTGCCGGAAAGGCCCTGCCCGACGTTGTGAAGAGGCGCAGAAGGCAGATCTAAGCCTTCATCTTCCTCGAAAGGGTCGGATGGGTGTGTTGAATGGCGCGCTTCCCACATTGTCTCGAGGGGCGCATCGAAGAAGGCGTCACGATATGTGGAGTTTGCTGTTAGGACGTCGAAAGGTGTGTTTCCTGTGCCTACGACTGTGATGGGGCGTTGGTGGAGAGTGTCGTTTTGTACGAATGTCAACCAGCCTTTTGCTCTCAGCGGTTCGAGTTGTGCGAGGACCCAGGGCCATGTTTCGGGGCCCGAGGTCTTGACATCAATGAGTAGTGTAAGGGAAACGTCAGGATCAGTATCGAATACGCCATGGCTTGTTCCATTGTAGAACTCGGTATTTGGATTCTGGTCTTCCAGTATCTTGACCAGCGGATTTACATAGAGACTCTGAAAGGTCCTATTCTTTGTCAAACTCGCAGTGTTATGCCCAACATATAGTTCATTGTCAAAAAGCCATACATCGGCTTCTGTGCCGGTGCAGCCTGCTCGCAAGCCGGAGAAAAGGGGCACGCGGCGCCAGTAATCGTTGTGGGAATGGCAGGCTATGGGAAGGATATCACGGGTGAAGTCGGTAGGGTACCAGGAGAGGCCTTCTGAGGAAGTGCCAGGCTGGCCCCAGTTTTGGAGAACGTGGTCGATGTCGGAGGTCCAGTAAAGGGAGGCGAGGATGAGGATGAGGTTTGTGATGAGGAGGAATGCTCTGTTGCGCTGTTAGGGGATGTTTTTGGAAGGGGAGGAAGAAGAGAGGGATAGTTGGTTAGGAGGAGAGAGGGAAGGAATACGGGTAAAGAATAAGGGGGCAGAAAAGGAAAGGAAATGATGTAGACGTACAAGATGGTCAGACCAGATATGCTACCAAAAATGCAGTAAGTGAACCAGGTCCTCGGCTGATTACTTTTTCTTTTTACTCTCTTTGTGGAATATAATTTGATCAATTCCGCATCCCCTTCATCGTCCTTGTCTTCTTTCTCTCCTCTGACCTGGGCCTGGAGTTTCCTTCGTGCTCGTACGGGCATTATCCTCCACCAAATGTTATCCTTTGCACTCCTCCTAGCAAAGCCATCGTCGTCGTCGAAGGAATTGAGTGGTTTGCGAAGAGAGTCGGATGTGGAGGTGGAGGTAAAGGAGACATCGTCGTCGTATTCGTTAATCGTATTATGAAAAGGGAGGAGTTGGTGGGTCTGGTGGGTTTGGAGAGAATCGGCCATGATGATTTGATGATCTTTACAGGTACGGGGACGGGGACTGGACTGAACCCGACTGGGACTGGACCGGCTTGGCAGTTCTTGGCATTCAATGGAGGGGGAAAGTCGAGAGAATGGTTTCCATGAGTGAGTATCGTAGTTGTAGAAAGCGAAAGATGTTGCAAATTTGTGCAGAAAAACGAGAAGGATTCGTATCAAGGGCGAGAAGAGGCGGCGCAGTAAGTTGGTTATGTTTGACGGTCAGCGTGATTTTGGTGTTCCTTCGTGTAGCTTGGGTTAGGGTAAGGTTGGAGGCCGGAACCTGAATATGTATGTCACTGGTCTTGGATGGATGGTTGGAGGATCAGAGGCTACCGAGTTGGAATGTCATCGAGGGGGGAGAAGAGAGTCATAGGTGATATTCGTGAATTATATACGGTACGAGGTAATATAGGTACAGGAAAGTGAGAAGGCAGAATGTCGTGATATATTATATTGTTCCTCTCTAACTGTCTGTGCCTAACTAGTAACTAAGCGTAGGGGGGAACATCACATCTTAGACGTTCCAGACCCCAAGCTTATACCCACGTGGAGAAGAGAATGGTGGGGAAAGTATATCTGCCTTTTTTTAGTTTTTCCGAGGATTCGAGAGTTGCGATTATTAGTTAGATTGAGTCAATTGATGGTATAATAAGTAATAATGGTTCAACGAGTTAATTATAGATCTCGTCTCCTACCTAGGATGGGTGGTATTGTATGGCACGTAGCTTATTACCTACATAGGATAAATAGGTACTGTACCCTAGGTACCCTACCCTACCCTATCCTTGTTACTCCATGCCAAGCCACAGCCTCCATCCGCCAAGGCTTTCAGGGTACGCACCGCACCCGGCCGGCATATCTGAGACCCTGGAAAAAAAGTAAGAAACTTCTTATCGCACAGACTCGACTCCACCATGAAAACACAAAACACCACAACACAATCCTGAAACCCGCACAACTTCCAACCACCACAGCTCAGACACCCCCGAGGCACGATCCCCCGCAATGCCTCACAAACATACTCGCAAAGGCCCTGCCGATAAATCCACGTTCGTTACACCGCCCGCCCCCCTCTCCCCCCAGATCCCAAGCTAACCCATACTCCCTACACAGCACCGACCTCCCCCCTACAACCCTCGCAACCCCTCTCCCCGTCTCCAAGTCCGCCAACGAAAACAGCATCTTTACTACCTCCCTCACCAACGCTCGACGGGGCAATAAGAAGAGGAAGCGCAATGTCGATACCGCCGATGATACGCCCAAGGCCTTTGCGAGGCTGATGGCCTTTTCGCAGGGGAAGCGGATGGCCAAGGGCTTGGATGATGGGGTCAAGGTGCCGAAGAAGAAGAAGGTCAAGGTGGAGGGGGATGTTGAGCATGCGGGTGAGAAGGAGCATGTGCCCGCGAGGCAGGAAGAGAAGGTGCAAATGCCTACCATAAAACCCGGGGAACGCATGGCCGAGTTTTCAGCAAGAGTCGATGCTGCATTGCCTGTCAGCGGATTGATAAACAAGACTGCGAAGGGTGGGAAAGATCCGTTGGGGTTGAAAGTAGGCAGGACGAAGAAGGAGAAGAAGATGCACAAGATGTATGCTGAATGGCGGGAACAAGATGTGCGGATACAGGAGAAGCGGGAGGCTGCGCAAGAGGAAAAGGAGATGGATGATTTGGAGGAGGGCGAGGGTGGGCAGGTTGTTTGGGCGGATTCTACGTCTTCCAAGAAAAAGAAGGGCAAGGGAAAGAAGAAGAGGGTTGTGGGGGAGATTGAAGACGGAGAGAATGATCCTTGGGCGAAGATACAAAGGGAACGAGGGGGCAAGGTGGCGTTTGGTGATGTGGTGCAAGCCCCGCCTACGTTTACAAAGGCACCGAAGGAGAAGTTCAAGGTGAGGGGCGCAAAGGTTGAGGTTGGGGATGTGCCCAAGGCCAGTGGGAGTTTGAGGAGGAGGGAGGAGTTGGGCGAGGTGAGGAGGAGTGTTGTTGAGGGGTATAGGGCTATGATGAATAAGGGGAATGGGTCGAGGGGAGGTGGTGCGGTGGAGGAATGATTATTCTGTAAGGATACTAGAGCATGAGTGATACAATCCCAAAACTTGTGTTTACTACATTCTAGAGCCAAGTTACTTTGTGTCGCTTTCAAAATTTCCAGGTCTCATTGCACTTCCACTTTCATACTTATGGAAGTGTAATATATTATACTTCTACTTCCACTTCTATTACACTTCCACTTCTACTTTAATTATACACTTTAACTTTATATACTTCTACTTTTAAAATACACTTCCACTTCGTATTTGCACTTCTATTATTCTATTTCCAGTATTATACTTCTACGTCTATGCTTCTACTACTATCCGAATTAAAGATAGTAAAGTATTAAGTATAGAGTTTATAGTGCTAGCTTAGTCGGAATTCAAAGTATAACACCCCGATATAATTTTACCAGGCGAAAATTAAAAGTACCTAGAGAATACAAGCATTCAAGGGTTAGTTGGAGAGTTCTTCCCACTTATAGTATATGAAGACTGCTCTTCTATATTGCATTTGGCCGGTGGAGGAGACGTATCTTATAGATGAGACAACATACGTGAGTGTTCTTTGTGCCTAGATAGAAAATATAAAAAGCCAGAATGATCTAAGCAGAATGTTTCAAGATAACAGCTCTATATATAGTCTTGAGTTTAGACCTGTTTATATTCCAATTCCAACTACCTTTCCACATTTACGAGGAAGAATACCAAGGAGGGGTGAATCGCCTGTAGCTGACCTGACCTGACCCTGCGCCCTGCCTGCCCGGGCAAACCTTGGCACCTAAGCGAGCGCACACCCAACCCCAACTCAACTAGTCCGCTTCTGGCATGCCTCGCCTCGACTTTCAACCCCGCCGACCAAAAAAAGCAGCAAAAATGACTCTGCCACGACAATCTGCAACGAGCGATCGATCGATAGATAGAATCTTCAAATCTTCAACCACCACGACTTCCACCATCTCTTGCAAATAGCTTCGCATCAATACCTTCAAGAATGACAGTCGATGAATCTGCACAATGGCGCATTCTCGAGAACAGATGACCGAGTGGCTGCTGGACCAGCTGCGGCAGGTTGGGGACATTGAAGGTCAGTCAGTATTTAGTTATACACGCGCGATTTCTTTTCGGGGTAACAGATGTATACATGCAAAGATGCATACAAACTGTCCAAGGATAGTAGTGTTCGAGACATCATTGGGCAGAATGGACAGAGAGAAGAACTGAGCTTTTGCCTGTCTCTCTCTCTCAAGCCCACTACCCATCTACCTAGTCAGCCATTGTGACTTGCATGAGGGGCAGTCACGTGCGATCATCATTTGACCCTGTTCTTTTCTCCACTTCCTCTTTGCAAACAATTGCTGATCAGAGTAATATATTCAGGCATTTCAATTCAAGAACTATTCCAGCGATTCGACAATCAATTCACCGTTGAGGCTGGCGTCAAAAACGGTCTCTGGGAGACCGTTCTGTCGCTCGATCATGTGCTGTTGGGGGACGAGAAGGAGAAGCTTGCATTCAAGATGCTGCCCTTGGATACCCTTTTCACCTTGAGATTGGGTGATAGGAAATTGAGGCTGCAGAGTGCAGTACCAGTACCAAAAGAGGGTGCAGATACGATCAAGGTCGATAATAGCCCTGCTCCTGCTCCTGCTCCACAACCGCTGGTGGATATGAGCGCCCCAGAGCCACCCAAGAAGCGCCGAGGCAGACCACCCAAGGAGAAGAAGGAAGACCCATCACCCATACTCAAAGGTCCATCTCGCAAGACTCAAGCTACAGACTCACCAGGCCGCGATACCCCTATCCCGTCGATCGAGACAACTACAAACGAAAGCCCCGACAATGCACACACCAAACACAGAGGTAGCCCTAGACCCGTGGTTGCAAAAATGAAGGCGGCGGTCAATTCAGCGGTCAATGCCGTACAGGGTGGCTTCCGTAACCTCAGAAGAAGCAGAAGCAAGACTGTCGAAAAGAATCCACAGCTTGATTCTGCCCTCGAGGACGCTTCAGGCACGCGTCGGTCGACAAGAATCAGAAGTCATACACCTATCAATTACTCTCTACGACGCAGTAGGACACCGTCATTTTCAGGTCAGGATGGCGGAGTGAGACATGCCAGCAATGGAAGTGGGAATTTACAACCCGTGCAAGAAGATGCGCAGGCCAACAGCAACGCCACAAAAGACGGAGAAGTCAGCGAAAACCAAAACCAAGATGTTGTTGACACGCCTCCAATCACACATGTACCGGCACCCAGAAGCCCGAGCCCGGAGACACCAGTGGGAGAATCTGCCGCACCCCCACAGCACACCCCAGCGAAAAAAACACGGGGCCGACCTCGTATCGAGAGTCCCGAGGATGAGTTTGGCGAAACATCAATCATGTCACGGAAAGACACACTACACAATAAGGATCGTCTGGCTGGACTTTCAGGAGTATACAAGGATCCATCAGAATCAACCAAGCGTCGAAATCAAACAGAATTCGCAGCCTCGGCCGTTCTTGTCTTCAAGTCGGACAAACTCAAGAGTCCAAACTGGCTTGAGGAGAACCGAGGATGTTGGGAGGAACCTATCGCCGAAGCAATTGCTGCTGCGATCATTGAAAAGGAAGACACTACCGAAGCACCGCGACGTCGCCGTCAGGATACCCGCAAGAAGGACACATCAGTCAAGCTATCTGACGACAATCTCGAGCTAGCTACAGCCGAAAAGGACGTCAAAGCTACTAAGAAAAGGAAGAGAGATGAAGAATCTGAAAAGTTGGGTGAAACAACTGAGCGAGAAGGAGAGCTGGAGCCTAGTGCGAAGCGTCAAAAGACTCCGGTTAACAACAAGAGAAAAGCAGTGGACAGCGTCGATGGATCGCCACCAAATCAACCTCAGGCTAAGCGACAAAGAAGCAATCCGCCTGATGAGACGGAAGCATTAGCAGAACCCCTTGGTGAACAGCACAAGGAACCTGCGGAAGCATTGGCAGAACTCCTTGGTGAACAGCACAAGGAACCTTCGGCGGTATTGGCAGGTCCACCTGCAGAAGGAGAAATGCCGGTTTTAGCAGTGGGTGCAACTCCAGGCACTCGCCCAGTCAAACCTAAACCAAAGCGGAAGATGTCAATTACATCAAGCGCACAGTCACACGGAGAGCCTGCGCCTAAGAAGCAGCGGAAGAATGCAGAGAGTACCCCACTAACGTTGGATCCAAATGGGACCTCCGTGGCAACAGGAACGCAGCAGTATCCCATTCCTGCAAGTCATCCTCCCTTTCCACAGAACGCAAGTCATCAAATCCCCTATCAACCACAGCCGAAGTCGTTTTACCCTCGCGAAGTCAGCAACCTCGATCAGGTTTTCAACACCCAGCCCCCGGTCGTCCCTTCGTTCTTTGGCTCCTCAAATACTTATTCCTTTGGAGATCCAGCGGTGGGTTCACATGCGATTTCAAGTTACGATGCGCCTCCAAGTGGGGTAGGAATGCCTACGATGCAAAGCGCTGTACCAAGATACTTGCAAGGTAGCCAACACACCCCTAGTTACCAGAGCCCTTACGCTCCGAAACAGCAGCAACACCAGCCGCCGACTTATCGTTCACCATACGCTCCCGTTACACCTACTCCGGCACCTCCTCTTGACCTACCTCAACCCAGCAATATACAGCCCTCAGAAGCCGTCTCGCCTCCATCTACACCCGCTGTATTCCCAGCCTCACAGTCTCTACCAACAACTAATTTCGAGAATTATGATCATCAATCAGCCATTTTTGCATCAAACCCTACATCAAAACCCAAGGCCACTGGTCCAAAGAACCCAACTCCGGCAAAACGCAAGCGTGGGCGGCCAAAGAAAGTATCTGTTGACTTGTCAAGCACGGCTTTGGACCCGGAGACTGAGGCCAAAAGTCGCGAGCTCGTTATTCCCTTACCTACTCCGTCGAATAAGTTGCCGTCACCATCTACGCCACCATCATTGAGTAATAGAAAAACATCTATTTCTAGCTCCAATGAAGCAGAACACGTGATCCCAAAGCCTCCAAAATTTATTTCGAAAGCTCAACGCGCAGCCCAAGAGAAGATAGAGGTTGAAGCTGCTTTTGTCACGGCTAGCGCAATTGACATTCCGGAAGGAGTAATTCGACTCGCTGCTAGGTATGAACAGGTTGTTGGAAACCTCCTCCTTTCCAAGGACAAACAAGTTTTGGAGTTCTTCGGCATCAGCCAGCATCCACCAGAACTACCGATGTTTGCCATGGATATCTCGAAAATGAGCCAGAACCCCATTACATCCATCAAAGGGTCATATCCGATGGAAATTCGTATTATGTCCGGCCAAAGGGGCAGACCCAAGGCTCACTGTTTCCAATTTTCTACGACCAGCGAAGCCTACGAAGCCGCTAGTCAAATGAGATCCAAGCTTGTGACTGCCAAGATCACTCTGCAGATCCAGACTGGTGGTGAATATGACGGTCCAAGGGAAGCAGAGTATGGTATCTTGAAGCCGTGGAAATGCGAAAAGTGCGGCGCTCGATTCAAGAATGATCTCGGCCTCAAATATCACGTCACCAAGTCGCAGACTGAGTGTAATCCCAACTTTGACGCCTCCCAGTTAATGCCACGGAAAAAGTATGTTCCACGAAAGTCCAAGAAGGTCTCCAAGAGGGCAAGTCGGATCACAAACAGCGCGCCTAGGAGTTCTACTCAACAAAAACTAGAGAATCTTGATATGGCTAAGGTTGAAGGGCGAGAAGGTCCAGATGAGGAAACGGACGACTCTTCGTCTGGTGATAGCAACGATTCTATCTTCGAGTGGGCACAAACTGTTGCCACGGATGGGATCCAGGCGAAGAAGTACGATGCAAAAAATACGCAAGACGCAGCACAGAGTGACTCGGAGGATGGTGTCATATCCGATGTCGTGTCCTATGCACCCGCCGCTCAGATTCCAAGCGGTCCCCGGAAAGACAAATACCGCCGTATGCGTTTTGAGGGTGAGTTCTTAAACGAAATTGCCAAAGAATACAACCATCGTCTGGCCGATTCGGTCCTCTTGACTTCATTCAGTCGCGCGGTTTTCGTTCCAGCTCGTGACGAAAAACTGTTCCAAAAGAGGGTTCTAGCTCTCGTCCGAGGGAATGGCGGCATGTTTCCTGGTGATAAAAGCCTGTGGTATGCTTTTGTCGCTGCCTGGTTGACACACCCAGACAAGTCTGGTGATCTTCCCGAATTCAAATACATGGCAAGAGCGGTTGACCAGCTTATTAATGCAAAGAGGATCCTTCATTTTGAAATTTCATGCAAGCCAATCCATGCATCAACTAGAGGCGCTACACGCACATTTATTGTTGCATCGGATGTTGTGTCCAACACCTCGAGAATCGAGCGTCTCAAGAATCATATTCGCAAATCTTTTCCTGGGCACTATGTCCCGTCGAGATATGCTCCTCCAGAGCCATGGGTTTCAAAAATGAAGACCCTGCTAACCAATCAGGGCAATTGGGGTCCAATAAATGCCGAAATCTTTGACTATGAGGATGATGAAGAAGATCTCCAGAACGAGCCAGTCCCAGAGGATGAAATAGAGCTTGACGAATCTAGCGATGAGGAAGACGAGCCCCATGAAGCATCACGGCGAATCCGCAGAAGCCAAGTCTCATTAGGAGATGACCTGTCTAGCGAAAATTCAGACTACCTTGCGCCACGGCGACGTAGGGCTATATATTATGGTCCTGGCACTCAACGAAATAGAGCCAATGAACCTGGAATTCCTCTCACACCGGAGGAAAAGGAGCGCCGCGCTCGCCTTGCCTACCTGCGTCTCCATGCTTGGGCTCCTGCTTTGGCATCCATGCCGAACACAACTACTGGGGCTTGGGATCAGGTCAAGGCTATTAAAAAGTCTTTACCATTGACTGAGGAGGAAAGGGAACGGCGCGCACAACAGGCTCTCTCTCGCACTCATGGGTGGGCCCCGGCCCGTGAGTTTTTGCCTAACCCGAAAACGGGTGCATGGAATCAGAAACCCCGAACTCGTCGGTTTGAGCGAAAGCCTCGAATGCCGGAGCCCATCACTTTCTTGCAGGCACCGACTGGCGCATGGTCACAGCGAGCATTCGGTCATGGTGTTGAACCTGTTTTTTCTAGACCAGCTCGTAGGACTGGCAACCGACAACAGACATACCTACAAAGACTAGATAATGGTTTCAGGCCTGTCGTCGTTCCGAAGAAAGGGAAGCCCCTCCGTGATATACCTTCAAATGGGTCTCTACAGCGCCCCAGAGACTCGCCATTATATGATTCTGGTTCCGATCTTCGGCAATCCATCGAGCTTCAGCAATCCACCGAGCTTGATCATAAACCTCGCAAGCGATCGCGGAAAGGAAAAGCTGTTGAAGACCTGCATGATGAGAATACTGTTAGAGTCTCAAAAGCAACGGGTCGTCCTGTACGCAAATATGTAAGAAAGCAGACTACTTTGTCTGGGGTTGATTCTGTCAATTATTCCTTGGAATCATCCACCGAGCCGGAGAATGTCCGTCGGTCTGATAGGATGCCAAAGCTAGGTGTTCGGTCTCTGAATGAGATTGACCTCCTTGACAAGTTCATCGAGTCTGAGCCCAAAATAGTCGAAAGGAAGGCAAGGGCAAACCCGGGACTGGAGACTTTACCAGAGTCTTTCTGGTCGACTAACTCGGAAAAGGGCGGGTCTACACCGGGTTATGACAACGTGCAGTTCTCAAACCCAAAAATTGCTTCATATGAATGCGACATGGTGGATGGTTCCTGGACTTGCCATAACTCTCAGATTCATACACCGGCCACGTTCAAGCTCAGGTGGTTGGAAGAAGATGCCTTTACGGTCAAGACGATCCCTTACTACGATATCGAGCGTGATCTGGAAGAAGCTGAAGTCTCGGAGCCAGATCACACTCATCAAAAGCGGCAACAGAGAGAGTCCTTGTTGAAAAGCAATCAGGAAGCCAGCCAAGATATCTTCGAAACAGCGCGACAGCAAATAGCACTGCTTGGAGATTTCGCACAAGTTTTGCCAGATCCAAAAGAAGCTCCCAAGACCTTCGGGGTCGAGATCTCGTCACATAGTGTTCGAACACGCACTAAGAACGGAATCAGGACCTCAACAATCTCAGCAGCTTTCGACACCCGTTTGATCTTTGCTGTTATCGTCATCCGGACTCTGACTGGTGGTTTAGAAGGACTGATAGATTGGGTCATCCTCTCCAAGCTGTTTCCTGACTATTCTATCAGAACCCTCAACCAATCATGGCGACAGCTTTCAAAGAAGTGCGGCACCCAAGTTGATGAGCTGGTTGGTGATTTCCAGACCAAATTCTTGGCAGCATACCAGAAGGGCGTGTTCCCAGCGATTGATTTCGACAATCTGATGAATTACGACTGGGACGCGTTGATTGACTGGACCCTCGCGACCCTCCCTGCACCCCTCGGCTCCCGCTCCATTGCTCTTCCATCTACTCGCCAGGAATTGGAAGCAGAGTACACGCTCAGCGAACCACGCGACAATGAGCCTCAAAATTGGCGTGCTACCTATTTCAGCCACGTCAGCAGAGCACCCATCTACAAGCGCCTCGGCGTCGCATGCTCGATTCCTCCCTCAATTCCCATCCACAAATCCCTCTCTACTCCTTCCAACGGCCTCGAAATAGCCAAATCCTGGGTCCGTGCCGTAGCACTGACTCCCGAGAGCGAATGGTCTCTATGTTCATCACTCGCGCGCGACAAACTCTCCAGCCTGGGAACACCAGTCGTTGAGAAAGCAGTGGCGGAACTCAAGGAAACGAAAATAATCCACCACCGCATGAGAGGCCGCGCATCACCTGGTCGCAGCTACGAGGTAATGGATGCTGTCATTGCTCCTCTTCGGAAAACCATTTCTGCTGCGCAATTCGTACAAGCGGTGCGATTCAAGCGTTTTCTGGATGAGCGGTTTGCGAATGGGCAGGAGAGGGTTAGGCTGCAGTATATGACTGACGGAGGGGCCACCATGTGCATCAATCATCTGCAAGCCGGTAGGCGGGTACGGCTTGATGGGATTAATGTGCCCATGGAAAGGTTTGGGATGTGTAAAGACGACGGATATGAGACAAGGAGTATTCCGAAGGAGAGGCTCCGGTTTGATATCGACATGCTGCCTACGCCCTCATACCTCTTGACTGATTCTCTTCCCATCCTCGATGTCCCACCTCCTGGACCTCGTGAGAATGGAGAGTTGCCTATCTGGCTTGATATCGGTGGCCAAGTGATCTGGGACTTGTGGAGACGGATTGTAGTTGCTGTTGCCCAAACTGTTGCTTTGAGATCTGGTGTTACGTTGGAGGGGCTAGTCAAGGCGTTTAGTCCTACATTTGGGAAGTGGGAGATGAGATGCTTGGTGGAGTGGGGTGTGCAGGTTGGGATGTTTGAGAGGGTGCATCCTAGGATTGAGGGTTGGACTGTTGGGGAGTGGTGGTGGGTGATTGTAGGGAATATTTGTGAGGGTGGGGATGAGGTCGTTGTATGATAGATAATATCTCATGGATATCAAGGTATGGGAAAAACATTAGTTCTCGCACGGGAGTTTTGACTCTAGCAATGCGTTTGGACAATTGTAGGATATGTGTTATGTATAACTAATAATAATATAAAAATAACAACACTGGAGACTCCTAGGAGTCGAAAATTTGCCGTTCTTCATGTCAGAGAGTAATGACATCCAACTGTCTTATTTGCAAAAGGAAAAGGGATACAGTAACAAGCCAAGCGATAGGATTAAAATCTAGTTGCTTTTATGAGTTAAAACTACGAGCTCGCTCAGTTCGCTCCCTCGTCGCATTCTCGGATCCAGTCCTACTGGTGGCGAGGTAGGAAGTGGAAGGTGGAGGTTCGTCACGTAGGTAACAATGCCCCCCGCGGCCCTACGCAAGCTCCGGGGCGTTGGTCCTAGTAGTGCCTAGCTGACATGTGATCTAAGTGTCTTTTAAAAAACTATTTTATCTAAGTGTTTTAGGAGTAGAAGTAGAAGAAAGCTGCCTAGGGGGAGGTGCTGCGCTAGGATTGCGCCTTAATAGTAAGAGAGGAAGCAGAAAGTACCGTTGCGCCCTATAGTAAGAGAGGAAGCAGGAAGCAGGAAGCAGGAAGCAGGAAGCAGGAAGCAGGAAGTAGGAAGCATAATTACGTAGTATAGAGAAGAGCAGAATGTACAGTTACGTATAGAGATAACTAAGAACACGTGTATAAAGACGCTCCTTGATGTAAAATTATTAAGGCTGCGGGATAGTATACCCGTTGGCCTCAGGCCGCCCCCCACTGCTGCCCCCCCCGACCACTTCCCAGTGGTGGTTGGGCAATTCAAGTCTAACACCAAAGCGGGTCTAACAGCTGACTAAGCCCACACAAATACTTTGCTAGATTTAATTTTATATGCGATTTATATACAAACTAGAATCTAAACTAAGTCACTAGCTAGAACCCCTTAAAATGCCTGCCTAAGCGAGTGTATCTAAGAAAGGATCCTATAATCCTAAGGCTATATAGTATGCAATTATATATTATAATACAAATCCTAGTTATAATAAGGTGTATATTGCGCGCGATTTTAGAGTTAATTATTATACTCTTTTAATGCACCTAAAAGACCCTAATATTAGGTTCTATTCTAATTGTAATAAGAATTAGAGGCTTATTACTAAGGCCTAAGAGAGAGCTATTTACTACTATATTAACTACTAATTTATTACTAATATCTATACTACTCGCCTTATAATCGAAAATGCTATTTAGTTTATTATATAGTAGCAAAATCCAAAACGCCTAGGCCCTTAGATAAGTAGTATAGGCAGTTTTTTAGATAAGTAAACCTTGCCTTTTTATTAAGTAATAGCTACTAACTACTTTAGGGATTATATAGCTAGTAAGAAGAAGGCAAAACTTAAAGTTATAAATACTAAAAGACTTATAGTATAAGATTCTAATATTATATAAGAATAGTTTAATAAGCTATATGCTCTTAAGATCGAATATGCTATAAGGGATAATAATATATAGAATATAGATAAGTAAAGGATTTAGGCTAGAATGTATAAAAGAGAGGAGATTTATATCTCTAAAGGCGTAGGCTTTATTTTTACTAATAATCCAAATGATCGCCGCAATGTAATAATTATTAAAGGCATCTCTATAGATAGCCTTATTATACTATTATATATTATATATTAGAGTAAATATATTATAGGCTAGTAGTTTAATAAGAAGACACAGTAGAGAAATAAGCTTCTTTTTGCCTTAGAATCCGGCTTTACAAATAAGAAAATTAGCCTAGAATAGCTAGATCACTTTATATTCTTTAGTAGCGCTAGACTAACTAAAAGACCTTAGAAGCTTCTATTAATAGATAGCTATTTATTCTACGTTTCGGACCGATTTATTAAT
>QGMG01000093.1:0-57926 GCA_007825325.1 Lachnellula cervina | reverse complement strand
ATTATAGTATAAAAGAAATGCTCTTATATTAACTAAGCTATATTATATAACTATAAAGTCTCTTTATTATAATTAATTGTTTTATTAAATTTAATATACTTGAAAATAGTTATATAAGGTTTTAAGTAGTTAAAATTTAATAGTAGCTATGTATATTTATAAGTAGAGTTTATATTAAAGTTAAATTCTAAGCTATTTAAAGTTTTTCACTTTTTTTGTATTATATTCACTTTTTTCTATTTCTTTTTCTATTTGTGATATAGAGGTAGACACGTCCTCGGAACATTATAGTCTGCACCTAATAATTAGTATTTATTACTGCGAATTTGTGTAAAAAAAAAAGAGATTTTAGTATTATCTATATAAAAAAAGAGCAAAACATTGCCGACACCCAGAATTGAACTAGGGATCTTCGCATTATAAATGCCAAGAGTGGTATACAAGTGCGACGCGTTACCACTGCGCCATGTCGGCAGAGTTGAATTTGTGCAGAAAAATGCTTATCTTGTTACATATGTATGATAAGTTTGTTCGCTAATACTTTCGATTGCCGGAGCTAGAACACGTGCACACTAACTCGTATTATCCTTTGTAGCTCACAAACTTTCCTTCCGTCATACATAGCAAATATAAAGTCATATGGCCCCTTAGCTACCAACTGTTCGTCCAGATCTGCCTGTGAACATGAACTTCCACATGGAAGATGCAACCATGACTTGCCGCAGTTGCTCGCAAAGGAGGCGAGGCTCCGCAAAGACGAGCAGGACTACCTTGCTTGCGCAGGTTTGAGTGCGCCCTCACTTCCACCAAAGCAAGCGATGGAGAAAGGCTGGCGCGGAGATTTTTGTGCAAATAACATTACGCCAGATTCTCCCAACATTTGAGCTCAAGGATGCTAATAATTCTCAAGTTGTTAAGCGCGACGTTGACCCTTCCAAACTTGTCTACCGAGACCTCCTGAACAAAGATTCCGTGAATAATACCCCAAATCTTCAGCCTAATAATAAACTCCTCTTGTCTTAAAGTATGGTCACCAAAGTCTTACAAAATGTACGGAGCATACCAAAGTTCACTTCTGTAGGTGCTGAACCTCTTCGTGGAGGAAAAAAGTGTCGTGATAAGGCACCAAAACTCGTCTCCCCTCCCCCTCCTGAACCCCTCCTTTCGATAAGCGATTAACTTTAGCCCTAAGTCACATGCTGGTATCTTTCAACCTGTGACATTTACGTAGAGACAACTCATCCTGAAACACATGTAAATAATTATTAAAGAGAGCATGGAAGGCCTCGTCGAAGGAAATTCCCCTTCCTAGCAAGCTGACGAATGTTTAGGAATAAATTGTGGCGAAGTACTTGTTAATCTATGCCGTAACACTAACTAGATTGTCTGGCTCGAATCCTTCTCATACGCACAGCAAATCACAACTCTAGCATCACGTCACTAGGAATTCATCAAGATTCAAGCTTCGGCGTCGACGAAGAATCAATTGAGCGCTCGGTACGCCTCTAAACCTTGATTCTAAATTGGTACTGTAATCACCAAATGAGTTGGTCTAGCACACCGACTGGTTGGGGTTCCGATAAACGAGAAAACGAGCAACATGGCCTTGGCGCAATAATGGCGGTTACAAATCCAGCCACCCGAAGCCTGGCTCCAGGTGGCTTGAATAAGTGTTGCGGGGAGGTTCGGCCAAAGTTCCACTGATGGTTATGGCGTCTTTAGGGTACAACATTGGCAATTTGGGGTGAAGAAGCAGAACCAAAAACTGAATTCGACCGAAGCACCGCCTGGACAACCCAGCCAACTGTGGGTGTTCTCCTTTTTTGGGGGGGAGGGAAAACATAGGGTAATTTACAAATATACGAAGTAAAGCCCCTCCGCATTCTTCCAGCATCTCACCCATCTTCAGGGGTTCAGTGGCTCCGCATAGAACCGACCCCAGTCTAGTTTTCGTCTGAAATTAAAAAGAGGGAGATCGTTGTTAGTTTGGGGCAAACTTTCGTAAATTTTGATGCCGCATCCTGAAAAGCAAAGTTGGCAATTGCAAGCGGTGACGACTCACATTCGCGATTGATTATTGAAAGCTATTTTTTCTCACGCCCCTTTTCTCACCGTTGATGCGCAACGTGAACATGACCGCAGATTCGTTACTCCCAGATTAAGGAGTGATTTCCTGGGTCCAACACAAACAATACAGTACTCTGGCTTCTCCGCTTTTTCGCTCAAGTTGTGTTCTCGTCCCCTTGCAGTTTGCTCAGGGGAAAAGTTGCTTCCCTGGGCGATAGGGCAGATCTAACTGGCTGGGGGCATGGTCGGCTGTTGTGTTCCTGCGTTAGTGGGCGACAAGCCTTTAGTGTGACAGGGTTCCGAAGCCTTTGACCCTCTGCGGTGCTCCTTCGGTGGGTCCCATGCTTCCCAATTTTCAGGCATGTCTTTAGCCACGCGAAGCCCGTTTCGTTGAACACATGGACCTTGTGCTGTGTGATTGGCACGATGTGTCGAAATCTGGCGCTCCCGCCATCGGACGTTTAGAAGGCTAGCTAGATCAAGTAGCCGTCACTGGCCCGTCGACCCCTATTCGCGAAATTTCCTTGGTGGACCGTTGAGTATGGATGGCTGCAGGTTTGCCGCCGCGAGGCCAGGGCTCCACGGCTGCGGGATCAGCATGGAAATGAAGTTCCTTTTGCTCCACGCTCTTTGGGCGTAGTGGGTAATTGAATGACAGGGGGCACTTCTTCCCTGCGAACCCACATCTGTAATCTCCCAGGAGACTTATAGGAGCCTGTTCTCAATCCTTTACCTTCTTTCTTTCCTCTCCAGCCAAACAAGCCACTCTTCAACTCACATCAATTCCTTGATACCCTTTGACTTCGGTCGTCCATTCTTTAAAGAATCATCTATCTAATTACCGCTCTTCAGCAACTCATCAAAAAACTCACCCTTTTTTCACCCAAAACTTAAACTCTTTCAAGATGCAATACTCATTCGCCGCCGCTGCCTTCATGGCCACCGCCGTCATGGCATCTGCTCCTATCACCCAGATCGGTGATGGACAAATCCAGGCCCCCAGTGCCGTGGCTGTCTCTTCTGCCGCTCCTGCTGTCACCTCCGCCCCAGCTGCCGTCTCAACCGTCCAGGTCACCGTCTCGTCGACCGTCACCAGCTGTGCTGCAGACATCACCGATTGCCCAGCCCGTTCGACCGTTGTCAAGGTCAGCAGCTACCCATCAGTTGTCGCTACCTACCCCGCTGTCGCCCCCAGCGCCCCAGCTGTCGTCTCCAGCGTTGCTTTTGTCAACAGCTCAGCGCCTGCTGTCCCAGCCGTCCCAGCTGCCTCTACCTTCAAGCCATCATATGTTACCCCAGCTGCTAGCTCCCCAGCATCTGGAGCTGCCACTTCAGCACCAGCTGCCCCACTTTTGTCCACCATCACCATCTCATCGTGTGTGCCAACTGTCATCTACAGCACTGTGACCGTTGCCCCAACAGTCCCAGCTGTCGCCCCTAGCGCTCCAGGTGCCGCCGGTGCTTCAGGTGCTGGTGGAGCCCCTGGCCCAGTTGCCAGCGGAACCGGTTCCATTGCACCAGGAAAGGTATACTCTGATCCATAGACCCATGTCAGAGAAACATTACTAACTTCATGATAGAACGTTACCAGCCCTGCTGCCACTGGCTCCCCCTCCACCCCATCAGGCACCCCATTCACTGGTGCTGCCTCCGGTCTCCAGGCCTCGTTCGGCTTCGCCGCTGTTGCCGGTGCCGCTGCTTTCTTCCTCGCATAAGTCATCGGTTTTATTTGAAGCCTCGACTCCACCAACTTTGGGTGGGTCAGGCTATGGCTTTAACGAAAAGGGGGTGTTCGTTGCTTATAAACATAAAAGGGCATGGGACATGACTATTGTGGCTTAGCTTCTTGTAATTTCTTAATTGAGGCCTCCGGTCTCCAAGACAGGCTCTGGTCGTCTGGGACGTTTTGGAGTTAGTATCATCGGTTTATAGCTTTGATCCTCCAGTTCGTACTGTACCAAATTCAAATTCTCAGATAAACATTCACTTCTTGATTTCATGACCAAACCATAATGCTTGTGTGATGTACCAAATTGCCCTTTAGAACGGTCATTAAACATGGAAGCTCTCGAATAGTTGCGGTAGTTTATTCACCTTACCTGTACTCCGTACCATCGCTTAGTTACAGGTTGCTCGGAGATTGCAGTCTTTCTCGCGAACCAACGGTAGCCAAGTGTGACCTCGGACGGCAGAGAGATTCAACCAGGGTAGCCTCTCCTTCCTGAACAAGTTGGCGGTTCCTGCACCCCATGGACAATAATGATGCGATGGAAATCATTAATGATGATGTGTCGATCAAAAGATGTGCTGCATGGTCCATACTTTGGATTTTGGGTCAAGAATAAAACACCTTGCAAATTGGGAAGTTCGCGGTAACATCACGTGGAAACCCCCCTGAAGACCTGCCGCAACAGCATAGGTGTCTCCAAGAAGAAGCTGCAAGGCGCCGTGTACGACTATTAACAGATGACCACATTACTTCTAGTCCCCTGGGCGATCCATGTAATGGATGCACACACGTGCTGAGAGACGCCCGAAGGTTATCGCTGACCGCCTGCTGACCATCTGAGCCTTGCGGGAGGGAACTTGCCAGGCTGAAGGGGGAAGTTGGAAGGTAAGAAGATATACTCTTACAGGACGGATGAATTGAAAGAAAGAGATTCCCAGTGCCGTCGGTGATAGAGTCAACCCATTTACAGCTCTTCGTCGAAATGTAATTAACCATATGACTTTCAACCATGCGATGGGGAAGTATCTCACTCGGCCTGTACTACTTGTCGTGATGCAACAGAGCGCACACCTGCAAAGATCAACTTCATAAATATTTCATGGATGTTTATAGACGCCTCAGCGGCTCATTCGGATCGGATGGGATCTCAACGTCTTTTGGCTTGGTTGGCTTGGGTACAGAAAGATGCACACGTACACGCACCTGCACGCAGACCTGGTCCGGACGAGCCAAGCCCCCAAGCCCCAAGCCTCATCCTCAATCAAGCCTCGGTTGCATGTCCATTAGTTTCAGCCTTGCGAATTCTTGAGGTTAACTTGACTTGACACCTCTTGGACACTACACTACACATCAATAATACCCGCTTGAGTGAGATGGATCAACATGCACACTCGTCTTCAGCACACATCAGCAGCACTGAATGGCTGCTGTGCCGTGACTCCCGTGCCGTGGAAGGAGGCGATATGCAGTCTCTGATGATGTCAAGGGCGATGAGCCTCGCTTCTTGGAAAGCCAGTGAGGCGCGCAAACAATTTTACCCTGGAAGGAGAAACATCGACAACAACAAATTATACCACATTCCACCTTCAAGAGCTGTTGTTTTGCACGCGGCTGATATGATCAATCTATAGCCAGCAGGCTCTATATGGCTACAAGGCAAGGCTGAAGAAATCTTTTATTAGTGGATACGGGCTTATCGCTACAGTACACAGATTCCGTACATTCCGGCGCTCAGCCTCTTGAGATCCTCGCATTCTCACGGGCTGCCCTGTTCTAACTCGACAGAACCGCGGTACAAACAATGTCAGAACACGTCACCCATGCCGGGATGGGCCCGCCATCAATTGAAAAGAAGGAGATACAAGACCCTTTGTCAGACCATACGCGACTTCCATCCAATCTATCCTCGTCCAACCTCGAACTGCCGATCCAATCGTATGAAGCTCCAGAAGATATGGCCGTTTCCGAATTCCAAGATGAAGACGTTCGGTCTCTCATCGAGCCTGCCATCAGCCCTGTGGCAACCCGACTCAAATCTGCAAATACACCGGCAATAGAAAAGGCCGCTGCAATGGCGGAGGGTGGGGGTTTTTTCGATAGCGACGTAGAGACACCTCCAGCCACGGGCGTAGACGAAAGTCGAATTGACCCTGTGGAGGAAATGGTATACGAACCACCAATAAGTGCTAAAGATTTGGGGGAAACTGAACCAGACAAAGTACAACGAGGTTCTGGAAAAGATGGTTCATACTTAGAGAAACTGCCATTCAGACTCGAGACGCCAGCAATCCCATCACCTTGGCATGCAAGCCCAAAAGTCCCTGATGTACAGCAAAATCAATCATCTTTGGCAGGCGTATTTAGCGGCGCCAGAACTCGGTCGCGCTCTGGTAGTACGGAGGCACTGAAGAAGTTCTTACCTAGTTTGCCCTCTATGGCACAAGTGGGGAATCTGTTTGGATCATCTAATTCTCAAAGGCCCAGCTCCAGAGATGCATCTCCATCGAATGAGTCTAGATATACTCGGTTTGCTCGCTCAGCTACCATGTCTGTTTCCGGTAGCCACTCTCCGCCTGGCAAGTCTACTACTAAAACTCATGCCCATGGATCCATAATCGCAGCTCGGCCCCATCTCGCGTCAAGGCAAAGTTCAACAGTGGCCCAAAGACCCAAAGCTGTAAGGCGATCAACGTCAAACGATTCATTACTTTACCATTCCTTATCAAGAGCCTCATCTCTTGGTGATGACACTCGGTTCGAAAGCCAACATGATCAAGTCAACTCACGTGTGAAAGCCATCAGGGACTCTTTACAGGATCGATCTAGCTTCAAGATGCCACAGTTACCCAGTATTCCAAGTATGCCCCGTGTCTCCAGTTTCAGCTTCAACAAGAATTTTTTGAATGCCAATAATGTACCTGCCAGATGGAGACCAGACACTGATATTTTGCCAGGTATTTTGCCGGGAACTATAACCAAGAAGAAGCCGTCTGCCGCAATTACCCAGCCTACCGTGGTCTCTGGAATGGTTGGGGCTGCAGTTTCGCAGCCAGAGGCGGCTCTCGATACTGCTAGACCTCTTGGCGATGGCTCCAGTGCATTAGACCGGGCCATGGAGACTCTTACTGGAGATGTAGTGATAATGGGTGGCTACAGAGGTTCAATTCTCCGGTCAGCGAAAACGCACCGCCAAGTCTGGGTCCCAGTCAAAGTTGGACTGAATATTCGGAAAGTCGATTTGGAAGTAGGCCTTGATCCTGAAGACGAAGAGAGCATGGAAGAGACGATTTACCCCTCGGGAATGCTTCAAAATATCGGCCCCGTCGATATATCGAAACGTTTATTCAAACGTCTGAACGAATGCGAGAATGCGAGGAATGGCACATTAAGGGTTTGGGATTATGGTTATGATTGGCGGTTAAGTCCGCATCTGTTGAGTAAACGACTCAAGAAATTTCTAGAGGGTTTGCCCTCAAATCAACCATCAAAAGATGGTTCGATCAAAGGGAATGGGGGTGCCCTAGTTATTGCACACAGTTTAGGAGGTTTGATCACTCGCCATGTGGTCAACAAGCGTCCAGAACTATTTTCTGGCGTCATATATGCCGGTGTGCCGCAATCATGCGTGAACATCCTGGGCCCAATACGAAATGGCGATGCGGTTTTGTTGAGTTCACGGGTACTCACAGCCCAAGTCAATTTTACGTTACGAACAAGTTTCGTCTTACTGCCTGAAGATGGTAGCTGTTTTGTTGACATCAACACCAAAGAGAAGTACCCGGTGGACTTTTTTAACTTGGATGACTGGATTAAATACCGCTGGTCACCTTGCACAGACCCGCCGCTACCCCCTCGAAATCAACAAAGCAGCGCCCTTGGCAGCTTGCTCAACATGTCAAGTAGTCTTTTGAGTTTACCAATACCTAGCAAGAAATCAATATCTGGAGTCTCAAGCCCCAGATCACCAAGCTTTCCCGCCAATGGCTCCGAAGATAATAGAAGCCACTCACCACCCACGAAAACCACGCGCGCAGCTGACGTCTTGCATAACCTGGAAGGAGGCAACGACCGCACTCTCGCGCCCCAAATGGGCAGCAACACGAACCCAATGAACAAAGGCCAAAGCACCTCCCAATCCGTCTCTACGGCCGTTACCATACCGCGGGCGAAAGCCATTGCCTACTTGAAGCGTACACTCGCGGAAACGCTCAAATTTAAGAAAGAATGCCACTACAAGCCTGAGCTGGGGGAGACGAATAGATACCCTCCACTAGCGCTGATATACGGGAAGAGTATCCCGACATGTAATGGTGCCAAGGTTGATGGGAGAGAAGGCATTCCGTGCTCGGATGTCTATGATAATCTGTCCTTTGCTAGTGGTGATGGCGTGTGTCTTGCTAAAGAAGCAATGCTGCCGGCGGGTTACAAGGTTGCGTATGGAGGCAGGGTCAACAGTGATAGGGGACATGTGACGTTACTTGGGGATTTAAATGCGGTTGGGAAGGCAATGGAGGCTGTTATGAAGGGAAGGGCAAAGGGGATTGGGTTGGGGGTGGTGGAAAAGGGCGATGCATGATGAAGGATGAGAGATGAGAGATGAGAGATTTATACAAATATATATCTGGGCAGGATAAAGTAG
The DNA here is from genome assembly GCA_007825325.1 of Lachnellula cervina. Lineage (NCBI taxonomy): Eukaryota > Fungi > Ascomycota > Leotiomycetes > Helotiales > Lachnaceae > Lachnellula > Lachnellula cervina. The sequence goes on along the minus strand of QGMG01000093.1, from coordinate 49,491 downwards.
AGGCGAGCAATCGACACTGCCGCAAAGTACGGTAAGAGTAGCGAGTGATGTTCCATTAGCGGGGATGAATGAATGAACAACCTAAACGCATATCAAACTTGAGAGCTGAGGGTGACACATAATAAGCAAGAAAGCCACTTCTTCAGCCTCTGCTCGATAGGGATTGCAATCTTCGCATCGGCTGATCTGGAAGAAACGGATTGAAAGCAAGATGGAGATGGCAATCGATGCACATGACTTCTTATTTTTGCGGGGCGGGATAGGCAAGACCCGACCCGATCCGAAGAATGCCGTCTTTAATCGGTACGTCATCGTCACCTCTGATCTCAACGTTTTGCCGAGGTTCACTTGACGGCAGCGGGGCGGGCTAACTCTAGTCTCTTGCATCTTCTTATCTCCTGCTTAAGTGCGATGCTCAGTGAGTTCCTCCGCAGCCGATAAGCTATTGGTGTTACTCCACTTCACACATGATAATGACGCCTCATTTTTCTTTTGTATATATACCGAGTCTCGCTGTCGTTTGTTTGTATCTGAATTAATTGTCTGAATCAAATCTGGATTTTCTCTCTTCTGCCTCAATTCCAATTCCAATTCCAATCAATTGGCAACATATCACAATGACATCAACAACCCCCACAGCAGAATCAACAGAGCAGCCGATAATCAAGCTCTACTGGTACGTCCACCAAGCCGAGCCAGGCTCCCTCCCACCGCAAACTCACAATTAACACTTATCCTCTAGGCTCGAGCAATCGCGCTCCCAACGCATCCTCTGGCTCCTCGAAGAACTTAACCTCCGCTACGAACTACAGATCTTCAAACGCGACCCAGAAACACACTTCGCACCCCCGGAGCTCAAAAAAATCCACCCCCTCGGGAAATCCCCCGTCATATCCATCACCCCGCCCAACTCCCCTCCCGTGGTAATCGCCGAATCGGCACTGATTATCGAATACCTGCTTGATCATTTCGCGGCTGGGAGTAAGAGTACGCTGTTGCCGAAGCGCTATGAGGAAGGCAGGGAGGGGCAGGTTGGGGGGGAGACGCAGGAGTGGTTGAGGTTTAGGTATTTTATGCATTATGCTGAGGGGAGCTTGATGATTATATTAATGCTGTATCTCGTTGCTAGTAGTAAGCTTCTTCTCTTCCCTTCCCCCTTCTACAATCTTTCCATATCAAATTGGAATTACATTGGATTCATTTTCCGTACTTTAGAAGAGAAGAGAAACAGACCAATTAATGAGAAAACAAACAGATATAAAAACCTCGCCCGTACCGTTCTTCATCAAACCCATCACGTCCCGCATCGGCGACAAGATCCTCACATCCTTCGTCGAGCCGAACTGCGTAACGCACTTCTCGTTCCTCGAATCCCAGCTCCAGACCTCGGGCGGTCAATACCTCTGCGGTAAACATCTGACCGGTGCCGATATCCTTCTGAGCTTCCCTTTGATCGCGGGCAAGGGCACAGCTTTTACCAAGGAGAAGTACCCGGGCGTGTGGGCGTATACTGAGAGGTTGGAGAAGGAGAAGGGGTATGAGAAGGCGGTGGAGAAGATTGTGGAGATTGAGGGGAAGTTTGAGGCTAGTTTGCCTAGGTAGGAGGTTTTGGGGGGGCTGGTTGGGTAGGGGACTGGCTGGGTTCTTGATTTTTTTATGATTGCAGGTGTGGGTTAGTTGAATTGTGTATATATCTTCTCCGCTAAACAGTTTGTTTGCGTATGCTTTTTATCGTTGTATTTCCAGTGAGATACAGGAGGTAGCGAGTGTAATATCGACATTATCAGTCATGCTTACGCACTGGAAAGGGACCTGTTTCGTATTTCTAGTGACAGAAGCTGTAGATTTGATGTGATGGATATAGATACGGAGCGAGGTGTTACCTTTAAGTGATCTGGCACTGGTTTTCCCGCTGTTGATGATGATAACGCATGTCTCTTTCAAAGCTTATTCATTGCTCCTTCTACCTAGAATAGCTACTGAGAGTATGCATATGCTGGTGGGAAGGTGGCGATGATGAATCAGAGCGAAAAGGCAACAGCGATTTAGCAGGAGCGAGCTGTGTAAAAATACATTTCCACTTCAGATGTTGGTTGATACATATATATTCCAGGATTCGAGAGAAACATTCCAAACTCCGTGGTCCCTGTTTCCGTCCAAGTATGATAACCAAGTGAGCGGATGCGCGTGCAAGTATTTTAACCACCACTAAATCCAGCAAAATTAACCCTTCTTCTAAAAATCTGGTATCGATACTCCCACCCCTTTACTCCTCGCTAAATCTAACAGGTCACTGGCAACAGCTGCATCCATAACCGCAATCCCAACACACTTGAAAACCACAAATCCACTCTCCAACCACTCCCTCGCCCTCTCTTTCTCGCTTCCCTCCAAACCCACAAGCTCCCCAACATCAACCAGACTTTCCGCCCCAATGCCTCCCTGGATAATCTCTCCCGCCTCCACGAGACAAGCCTTCCGACTATCCACCACAATAACACCCCCTTTCCCTCCTTCTGTAGGATGAAAAGCAGACCCGGACGACGTTCCGTTTACAACAGTCGTGAAGATAGCAGGATCCAACTCCGTCATCTCCGCACTATGTGACCCGATAGCAGTGACATAACACCCCCTCTCTATCTTCCCCCCCTCCACCAGGAATCTCGCCGGAAACAGCGGCCTCGACGACGGCGTACAGCAAAACACAACATCAGCATCCGCCAACCTCTCCTCCACCCTCTGCCAGTACCCGAGAACCAGCGGATCCAAAACCTCAAACCGCACCTTTTTCGAATCCGCTTTTTGCTCATCACCATACCCATCCCCTTCAAGCTTCCTAACCAACTCCTCAGCTCTATCCATTGATCGGTTCACAATAGTGATTATCTCAATCTCCGTCCCCCTCAGCAGAAGCGCAAGCCGGATATGCCACAAGGCCTGCTTGCCCGCGCCAAACACGACGATTTTCCCCGTTCGCTGACGGTTTTTGAATAGGATCATCGAGGCGAGACTCGTTCGGAACGCTGTTAGTTCCGCTGCGTTTAACAGCCCCGTTGCGTTCCCGCTGGCATCAAGCAGCGTCACGACACCTTTGGGAGCCGGTGCCGGAGGTTTAGATGCTGATGCTGATGCCGATATTGGTGTTGCTGTTGAGGAGGCGGGGGTTGGTGGTGGTAGGCTGATTATCTTTGTACCGATGCTGGTATGGGAGGTGAAGGGCATGAAGAGGGTTAGCTGGCCGGCCGGGCTGGTGATGCCTGTGCGCTGGGGCTGGTAGCGGAAGGCGTAGCCGGTGGTGGAGGAGGAGTATTCTGAGAGGGCGCGGGCGAGGGATTCTGTGATTTTGAGGATTTCCGGGCGCGTGAGGCTGGTGAGGAGGGAGAGGATGGCTTGGTCGGAGAGGATGGTGAGCGGCATGATGGTGGATGGGATGGGATGGGCAGCCAGGCCGGGGGGAGGTTGAATAGGTAGAACTGCTTTTACCGGTACTGCGTTACCTAGTGGCGGTAGCTATGTCTATGACTAGGTTAGTATACGAATCTGTTGATTTTGTTTTCTGTTATTGAAACTCACATGATTATTTCGAAACTTCTCTCGACTTGCTTGGTGGGGGTGGGGTGGAATATGCGGGGTGGTTGGTTTTCAGGATCCAATGACCGCTGTATAGCGTTCCGGTCTCGGGATGGAAGCTGAACTTCACGAAAAAAGCAGAGCATACGCGTTTAGATAGAAGCATAAAAGTCAAAGTAGAAGGATTAAGCAGAATGTATCATGTAAGTGATAAATTCCTTTGCTCAAGTGAGAAAGCTCGTTCTGTCACTTTAGGGGGAACCTAGAACTTGGATAGATAGATATCGATACTATGATTTACTTAGTAATTATGGATTTAGTTAATATATCAGCAAATTAGGACTTTTGGGGCTTCGTGAGTACACTTTCTAGTGAGACAATTGCTTTTTGTTCGCCGGGTTTTTGAGATTTAGAAAGCGATGCTATTTAGACTTTTTTGATAAGTTTATCGCTCCTGGGACTAAAGGTATCCTCGTAAAAGGCGTGGCTAGAAAAGGGTTTAAAATTATAGAGGGAAGGAAGAAAGTGAGAATGGAGACGGGAGTGAAATTACCTCGAGGCAATCTATGATAGAGTTGTAGCAGAAGCATGGAAGACATATTTATGCAGCTGGGGGTTTAAAGTGATTGGGTACATCGTATTGTACATTGGGGTGTTTCTTCTCTTCATATTTATCTTCTCATTTCGAAGAATGGTGCAAGTGTACTTCCCTTCCACCTTCCACTTCATGACACAGTAGACTCCAAGTTTACACCAACCCTCTGACCCGTAGCCCTGGAGACTCTCAGAAACACTCTCCTAGCTCAGGCCGTATTCTGCCAACACAGCTGGGGTAATCTTCCAGGCCTCAAAGTCAAAAAACCCATCTGGCTCGAACGAATCAATGCGGGACGTATGGAAGAAGAAGGCAAGGCGAGAGACCGACTTGGGCCAGCCATTAATAGCTGCGAGGTCGATGATGTGGTTGTGGAATGACAACATGGCAGCGGCGATTGTAGGGTGTTGTTGGCTGAACATGGCGCTGACGATGCCGACGTAGATGAGGAAGCCTTTGGACCATTTCTCGGGGTTGTCGCCGACCATACTGCGCAAGGTACCTTGGGATGTCGGAATGGATTGTCCACTGTTGCTTGGGGGGGGGGGGGGGTAGCTTATGACTAGACTGTTCAAGGAATCTACATGCCTGAATCCTATGTTCAATTTGGTGAGGTCTTCAGCATCGAAATCATTGTTGGCAATGGCGATTATTTGCTCCTTGGGCTGATCGGGGAAAAGCTTGAACACTTCTTCGGCACAACGCATTCTGGCATTCCCTTGCTCTTGAACAGCATGCTGCTTGAATGGACTGTTGGCTTCGTTCTCCGCAATCATGGACTCGTTATCTGCTATCTGGGTCTTTAAGGCAATCAACTTCGTAGCAAGCCGGGCCCACGCCTCCAGTCCATAGTACTCTCGAAACGAGGCGACAGATCTCATAGCTCGTACGGTGGAGGCCTTAGCCCAGATATGCCGCTTGATTGCCAATTCGAGGGCATTAGGATCTTGCGGGGCAGTAGGAGCAGTACGAGCCGTAGGAGCGGTGCTGTTGCTGCGAACCCTCTTGTTTGAGTAGATCGGAGGGGCAGGAGAATCCGCAGCGGGAGAGGAACGATTGTGCTTTGACATACTAAAAGTTGCCAGCAAACGCTTGGAGGGTAGTACGTCAAGAGAGTGTATCGTATTGGTCGAGAGTACTCAAAACGCCCAGGAAGTTGGGCTTTTGAAAGGGAATTGTAGTGGACAACTGCGACATGAAGCGAACAGCAGAACTTCTGACTACCCTTAGCCCCGGTAGAATCTGATATCAGGTAGCGGTGAATTAATATAGTCTCGGTACAGTGAATCTTTTAGAAAGTAGGTATGGTATGGGTGATGTGCGAGCCCGGTGTAGGCTGGCAATTGAGATTTCTCAAAAGCCAATTGGAGTGCTCGATGAAGTGCCCGATGAAATGTACCCGTTTCATCGAAATCGCAAGAGTGAATTTTCCGATCAAGCCTCTATCTCCTATAAAATCAACACGTATATAAACACCCTCTTACAAGCAAAGCCGATATGGGACGCTGTGCCACTCGAAGACCAGGCAGTAGTAAGCTTTCTCCCAGCGTGTGAGCTCGTGTTGGAGAAACATAGATCTGAGATCGCAGCTACTGTATTGAAAAACAGCTGCTAAATAGAGATTAATGCCGCTGCTAAGGCTTAAGTCTTCTTTTAGTAATTCTGGCAAGCAGTGAAACTCTTTATAGCACAGCTTAAGATTTATACTTTTTGAGCTTAGAATAAACTTGAGTATCGTCTACTCTACTCGAGCGCTTTGTCTGGGTTATTTATCTTTTCAACTTCATTTGTCTGGCAGCTGAATTGGTTTGGTATTGTAGCTGGGTGTATTATGATTTCGCAGCTTTCATCGATGCGATTCTCAACTTTCCGAACTCTCAGCCCTATCATTCACCGCATTGTCTATAAGCAGACTCCGCGAGATATTGGGCAATGACTGGCTCAATCCCCAACTCGCGGGTTCAACTTTAACATATGCCTGAACAGAAATCATTTTTGCCGTGATCACTATGCCTCTCCATCCACACAAAAACCTCTCAAATACAGCGTAGGTATGCTGTACATCCATACAAAAGTACTAGCTCGGTTGTGGGACAACAGGCTTTTGGTGGAAGCAATGACTATCGAAGTGCAATAATAGATCGTAAACTGCAGCACTTCTACCCTGAATTACGTACGAGCGTCAGAGCTCTAAGTAAGCATTCCGGCTTGCTTCATAAAGTGACCGATCTGATGACTGAAGTAGAGAAAAGCCCGGACCTTTGAAACCGAGCATCATTTTCTGTTAACAGTGAAATGCAATATAGCTGCAATTGAAAACGCCCCGCATATTAATTCATACCGCATCGAGTTGCATATAAGATTGTTCAACCGTCCACTCCAAGTGAGGTATCAACAGGCAATAGAAGATACATACTCCTGCAACGAACTTCTTCAGCGGAATACCAGTGTGAGGACTGAGAAGGAAGAGTTTGGCTTGCTTGATGAAATGACGAATTTGATGAATGAGGTAGGAAAGAGCCTGGGCTTTCAGAATCAAGCTTCGTTCCTTTTGATTTGCAATTCCAAAGCCTCCGCAAAATAACAATTAACGGATTAAGGTGCATATGAGATGGTTTGACTTTCCATTCCAAGTGAGCTATTAACACGCAATAGAAGAAGGAAAGGAGACGCTGGACATCTAGGTTTACTCCATTGAGATAGCTAGCGGATCCTCATTTGGGCCGAGCAAGAGATACCCCAACCGTGTAATCGCACTCGGATATCGTTGGCCTTGGATACTAATCAAAAATGTTGGAAAAGAGAGACTAAAGAAAATCCATCCTCTTTTATTGAAAACGCTGTTTGAGTCGTCGGTCGTCTCTAGAAGGGCGCGTCCCACTTTCGATATATTAGCGGCTTTTGTCAACCTGTACCTGGTGATCAATGTGGCTGCAGTACTGCTCTCATTGTTTATCATCGGCAAATCGAGCTTACCTGCATACTGTATATAAAGACGCGCCATTCTCGAGAAATCGTTGTCGTTGCTCCTTAAGTTAACCTACTCGCTCATCAGCTCACTCTTTACACTTTAGCCTACCAAACTCTCATCATCGTGCAGATCAAATCCTACCATGCGCTTCTCCCGTACCATCACAATTGTGGGAGCCCATGCCGCCGGCGAAGTCGGCGATGTGATCACCGGCGGCGTCCTAGACGTGCCTGGGAAAACAATGTATGACAAAATGATGCATTTCTGGAAAGAGAAAGACGGTCTTCGCCGGCTCCTCATGAACGAGCCTCGAGGTCGTTCATCAATGAACACAAACCTCATTCTGCCCGCATGTGATCCTCGAGCAGATGTCGGATTCCTGATCATGGAGAGCGATGAGTGGGCGCCGATGTCTGGATCAAATACCATATGTACGACTACGGTGCTGCTGGAGACGGGCATGGTGCCGATGGTGGAGCCCGTGTCGAGGATTGCGCTGGATACGGCGGCGGGGTTGGTGAGGGTTGTTGCTGAGTGCGAGGCTGGGAAGTGTAAGAGTGTTTCCTTGGATAATGTGCCGGCTTTTGTATTCGCGCTAGATCAGGAGATTGATGTGCCGGGCCTGGGGAAAGTACTGGTGGATATTGCGTGGGGAGGAACGTGGTTTGCTCTGGTTGATGTTTCAGCTGTTGGACTAAAGATTGAGAGTAGAAATGGGGCCAAGCTGGTTGAAGTGGGAGAGCGGATTAAACGTGCTGTACAGGCTCAGATTACTCCGGTCCATCCAGAGAACAATGAACTTCGAGGCGTTAGCTCCGTTGAGTTTACAGCTCCTCTGGAGGACTGGCAGGACGGAAAGACTGCGGTAAATACCGTGGTTATCTCACCAGGTCGAAATGATCGGAGTCCTTGTGGCACGGGAACGAGTGCTCGATTGGCAGTCCTGCATGCAAAGGGCCTTTTGAAGGAGAACGAGATCTTGCGCCATGAAAGCATCACAGGTACAGAATTCTTTGCCCATATTCGAGGTACATGTAAGATTGGGCCTTACGATGCGGTTCTTCCAACTATAAAGGGGAGCGCGTGGATTACTAGCTTCAAGCAAGTTGTGCTCGATCCAACTGATCCATTTCCAGAAGGATTTAGGGTGGGTGACCAATGGCATGTGCCGGATGATGAATAGACATTGATCCTGAGAGGAAGAGAGCCACTTGGCAGAAACATTTATTAAAACTACCATTAGCCGCTGACACATGCCGAGCATAATGTAGAAGACTCAAGTATTAGCATGGAATTATGGGTATATTTTCTGACATTGACACTGGAAAGCTACCTGACAGCTCCAAGCCAAGACTAAGCATCAACTTTAGCTCGCTTGTTCTTTCTCGACCTCTTCTTAATTTTCTTGCCCTCTATAACATTCACATCCTCGGTGGCCAATGAACCTTCTGCAGCATTAGCTCCAATAACAACTTCCGGTCCATCCTCATTGCCAAACGTCTCCTTTCTCCATTGCCGAAGTCTAGCTTTCTTGCCTAGATTCTTCTTATCTTTCCTCTTCTTTTCAGGGTCTCGGAACGCAGCCATCTTCTTCAAGCCAGCGAATGAGTTAAGTTGTGCATCGGGCGCCATGAGAATATCTCGTGCGGTTAGACCGAAGGACGTAGGCGATGTCTCGCGGTAGCGGAAAGCGGTGGGTCCTTTGGACTTCAGAGGGAGATCAATGTCTAGATGGCCATCAACAATCTCTTCGATTCTCTTGCGTTCCAAACGAGCCGCCTTTTTCTTGGCCTGCTTCTCTTGCATCCGGTCCTTGCTGGTCTTACCAATCCGGGGTGTCTCGCCATCTTCATCCTCATCCTCTTGATCCTCCGAGTCGGAAAGAGTAAATGCGGGCTTCTCTTTACCATCGTCGTCCACGAAGTCGGGAATGAGATCCTTGATATCGATATCGTCATCCCATTTTGGCTTCTTAGGCTTCTTCTTTTTCTTGCTTTCGACCTCGCTATCGTCGTCTGACCCTGCCTCCGGCTCAGCGTAATAGTCCTCTCCAAATCGCTTGTTCATCTCCGTCTCCCACGAATCATCATCCCAATTCTCATCCAAGAACTTGGTCCACTCTTCGTCCTTCAGAGTCTTGCCCTTGATTCCGGCAGCTTTTTTGATCTTCTGGAGCTTCTCCTCCATCTCTCCGATCTTCAATTGCCTCAATCGAGTCCTATCCTGATCTCGCTCCTCCTTTTCGGCCTCACGTTTCTCCCTCAGGGTATCCCGCTGCTTTTTCCTGCTATTTGGCTCCTCTCGCCGGACCGACTTTGCTGCAATAATGTCTCTTGCATATGATTTCAGCATCTCATTGCTGCCCTTAGGATCCTCAAAGCGGAGGTTGTAAGCACTCTCGAACTTTTCGGCCCTCTCATCTTCTTCCTCATCGTCCGATTCGAAGGGTAGATGCCGTGAGCTTTCGCCAGGTACCCAGGCTCGTGCTGCCATGAAGTTGGAAAGGAAAGTCTCAGGGTCCTTGTCAGCACTTTCAACATCCAAATTAACCTTGACTTTGGCAGCTCTTGAGGGATGCAGTCCTTGGGTCGTTGGCTGAGGTTTCGACTTTGGAATGAGAAATCCTCCGTCTTCGTCATCGCCAGAATCGGGATCGTCTTCTGCTGCGGCATGCATCTCTTTAACAACCTTTCGCTTGAGATCCTCTTGCTCTTGTACAAATGTCCGCGGGACCTCTTCATCTTCGTCCTCGGCACCGATGTCCCCCTTCAATAGCTTCTCTCTGTGGTAATCACTCAGGTACATGGGCTTCTCTTTCTTCGCTGGTGTAGCAGCTTCATCTGCGCCCTCCTCAATCGGCTTGTAAAACATGACCTTCTCATCGTATACTCGGGGATCTTTTGATTTCAAAGCTTGAAGGGTTGCTGAAATTTCTGCATCCAACTCCTCCGTCGCAAGAAATCCCTCGTCATCTTCGTCCTCGTCGTCGGACGATTCGGAGTCTTCATCGTACTTGTCTCCATACTGGCCCTTGATAGGTTTCACCGGTTTGTTGTATTTCTCCTCCACTAGACAATGTCAGTAGGTGAAGACAATGGTTTAGAATTTAACTGACGTCTTTGTAGTTCCTCCCGCTTGGAGTTGTGCTCAAATCGCTTTGCATACTCTTTGTTGATCTTGAATTCTGGTTCTTCCAATTTAACCCCTCCCATAGATTCATCGCTACTAGCAGAATCACTGTCGTCCAATAAGTTTGTCTTCTTGGAGGCTTCTTCTTGCTTGATTTTCTTGACACTATTCTCGGATCGCCCTTGCGTAAGGGATTCTGCCTTTCTTTTCGCCATCGTGGTCGGGTTTCTTGTTTGAATTTGCTGGGTTTGACAAGACAAGAAATATTTTTGAAAATATCGGCGTTGAAAGTAAAAATGTTCCGGTGCTTGAATTTACGAGTAGCTCAGCGCTAGGGAATATGTTTTCCCGGCTCGCTTACATAATATTGACCCGGAAGCAGGATGACGCTCCAACCACCATTTACCATCAAAAGCCTCAAGAATAAAGCGAGCACCTGCCATCCAGCTCACCTTTAAACTCGTCGCAAACGTAAGCGCCCATCCCGATACCTGTCCTAGTTCCTTTTGAAGTCTCCTCACCTACGCACATTCAGAAATCATTACATCAACTCCTTTAATTTAAATCCGACCTCCAGAACGACCATACGATGGCTGAGGCAACAGCACCCAAGCCAAGTAGCAGTGTGAAGCTGGTTTTGTTGGGTGAAGCAGCTGTTGGAAAGGTATACGCATCTGTTCCTACATTCAGAACGATGGATTGACGATATATAGTCTTCTCTAGTATTGCGGTTCGTCAATAACGACTTTCAAGAAAACAAAGAGCCAACTATCGGAGGTATGTCTTGATGATACCACTCCGTCTGATGTACGGCTAACATCCGTCTACAGCCGCATTCCTCACACAAAAATGTAATCTACCTACCCGGACAATCAAATTCGAGATATGGGATACCGCGGGACAAGAACGTTTCGCATCACTCGCCCCCATGTACTACCGAAATGCACAATCCGCTCTTGTCGTCTACGACCTCACAAAGCCTACATCTCTCATCAAAGCGAAGCATTGGGTAGCGGAACTGCAAAGACAGGCCTCGCCAGGAATTGTTATTGCCCTGGTAGGCAACAAGCTTGATTTGACAAATGAGAGTTCCGGATCTGGCAATGCTTTAGGCGATGATTCAGAGACTGATGCTGCTGAGGGAGAGAATGATGATGGGGATGCAAGGAAAGTGTCGACTGCTGAGGCAAAGTCGTATGCGGAGGAAGAGGGACTGCTGTTCTTTGAGACGAGTGCCAAGAATGGAACGAATGTTACGGAGGTGTTTACTGCGATTGCAAATGCGATTCCAGAGACTTCGTTGAAGGGGGCTAGAGGACCGGGTGCTACACAGTCAAGTGCAAACAGGACGGAGGATCAGTCAAGAGTGAACTTGACGGGACCAAGAGACAGCGCTTCAAAGGAGGGTTGTGCTTGTTAATTGGTGGTGTGTTTTGTTCGTGGAGTCAGCTTTCCCTTTCTGTTTTCATCGACCTGGAGGTATGCAGCCGGATGTACGTTTGGGAGACGAACATAGTCTCTGCCGGGGTCTCATGTTGATACGATACATTAGCATTGCGTTTTGAGAGATGCCATTCCCGATTACCAAATTCAGTAATGTCTAGATTTATCTGTGACAAGTTCGCTCAAAACACCGTTCCAATATCAATGCTCTAAAGACAGCAGAGCAGACAGGTTGCTTTGGCTTTTGAAACCGTCGTAGCTCAGCGCTTCGACCTCGCAACGAAGGTGTTTCACGAGGCTCACTACGATTCCTCACAACGTTGTTTCGGCATCCCTTTCACATGTTTGAACCAGAACCCTTTCAGCTCGTTCCAGAGATTCGAGCACCGACAACAAGCAGTGTCACAGAAACAGATCAGGCTTTCCATGCCCTGCGCAAATCTGCCAATCTGGGGCAGTGCCCATCCGCCTCCCATAAAACATGTTCTAGAAGAGCTTTCCAGCCCGTTTCGAGTTCCTCGGTGACTGAACCTTCCGGAACTGCTGTTCTATAGAGGGCTTTCTGGTGGATGATTGAAGCTAGCTAGTCTTGCGAGCTTGCTTTTCAGCGCCTGCTATATAATATCTTTCCCAGTGGGAAACGCTACCTTCATTCACTTCAAATTATAGCTTTCCATAAACACTCAGCTGGTCTGTTTTCTCTAATTCAATTTAGACCAATTTTTCATTGTTCATTCGAAAATAATCAACAATGCGTTCCTCAACCGTCTCCCTCATTCTTGCTTTCTGCGCTGCGCTTGCAGTCCAGGCTGCTCCTCTTATTACCCGCGACTATGATACGGCATTCCAGTACGATGCGGATGGAAATGAGGTTGACAAGAGGGATTACGATACTGCGTTTGAGTACGATGCAGAGGGGGGTGAGATCGAGAAGAGAGATTACGATACCTCGTTCGAATATGATGCGGCCGGCAACGAGGTTGAGAAGAGGGACTACGATTCGGCATTTGAGTACGATGCGGATGGGAATGAGGTTGAGAAGAGAGATTATGATAGTGCTTTCGAATATGACGCTGAAGGAGACGAGATCGAGAAGAGAAGCTATGATGATGCTTTTGAGTACGACGCCGAGGGAAACGAGATTGGTGATGCAGAATAAGAGCCTGGATGTATGAAGCATGGAAAAGGAGGGGTAGTGCGGGACAAAGAGTGTACATAGGATTTGAGATGGGTAAACTGCAGTATATGGTATTGCATGACTTGTTTTAAGATGGGACAGCATATTGACAATTTGAATGAGTTTGTAAAATTCTGTAACTGTTGTTTTCCTTACGGAGCACGATTTACCATCTTGGCAGCTACTACGAAAAATTCTTAGGATTCTTAATAAGTAGGTAAGAGAATACGACCTCTGCGGATGAGACTCATCCGATGAGTCCAGCATCTCGGTTGCATATGAAAAGGCTGTGTCGATATTACTACGGACTTCCAGCTGTTTGAGGCTTAAGGAATTTAATCCTTGATGCTCTAAATTGATGCACGGGCCAGAAGGGGGCATTGCATTTCCTTTCGGTTTGTTCGCTACACTTCGAAGTACGAAGTAAATTACTCTCCCTGTCTCCCCTCCTTGCAGTAGCTCCAGGGGTTGGATTTTGTGGGGTTGACCGTTGAGGCGAGGGGTTAGTCCAGCTGCGAAACTTGTCATGTCTCCAAGATTCTGTCCTGTCTTGTTTTGTTTTGTACAAAGTATATCTGCATCCATCACAGATACTCCGTACCATCACAGTCTGCACCTCGGCACTCCCTACAAGGCTGTGTGCGTGGCCATCGGGATCTCGACTCTCGAACTGGAGAAATACCATGCCATGCCATGCTCCGCGATCTCGGTTGCAACGTAGGGAGATTCTGAAAACAGCAACTCTCTCCGGCGTGTCCACTCATCTAGCGATGATCGACGTAAACCAGGTCTTTATGACCGCAATAACATCATGGGATCTCAAATCATGATATCTGTACATCTGTATGCCAGCGGAAGCAATTTTACTTATGCAGCCAAATGGCGCATCCTCATCTCGTTGCATTCAGGCACGTACTGTACAGTATTCGGTTGAGTTGCCGTCTGCCTTGATAAGAGTCGCAGTTTCCTTCTCTGGACCACATTCTAGAATAATGCAGCGGTAGTCGCCAACGCTTTTTTTCACCTTCTTCAGCAGTGTCTTACAGCCTCATCAGAGCTGAAGAAGTACATACCCCTAATTCTATCCGCTCGCCCCTCCGACGCTCGTTTTCATTATTCCTAAAATGTTAATTTCTAATTCTTGCTGGGTGATTTTCACCCTCGTTTTTCCCGCTTTGGCCATACGACAAACCCCGGACTTTGCTTCAGACGCACTTGGTCTTCAGCAGATACAACAACATGGGAACGCAACCCTCGAAAAGCGCGACGATGTACCTGCTGGTTTTACCACGCCTCCATATTACCCCACACCCAAAGGTGGATGGGTTGCCAGTTGGACAGACTCCTACGCAAAGGCAGCAGAAGTTGTCGCTAATATGACGCTGGCCGAAAAGGTCAATCTGACAACTGGCACTGGATTACTGATGGGCCCCTGTTCGGGAAACACCGGATCAGCACTGCGTTTTGGCATCCCCAATCTCTGCTTGCAAGATTCTGCCCTCGGAGTTGCGCAGACAGACAACAATACAGCCTTTCCAGCTGGCATCACAACTGGAGCCACCTTCAACAAGGCTCTCATGTATGCGAGAGGCTACGCATTGGGACAAGAGGCACGTGGAAAAGGAGTCAATATTCAACTTGGGCCAACTATTGGGCCTATTGGACGCAAGCCACGAGGAGGAAGGAATTGGGAAGGCTTCGGTGCTGATCCCGCTCTTCAAGGCTTCGGAGGATCCGAGACTATCAAGGGAATGCAAGCCAGTGGTGTGATAGCTACAGTGAAGCATTTCATTGGAAATGAGCAGGAGATGTACAGAATGGATATCCCTCCTCATGGATTGATGAAGGCCATCAGCAGCAACATCGATGATCGAACCCTTCATGAGCTCTACGCCTGGCCATTCATGGACGCTATCAAAGCTGGGGTGGGAGCTGTAATGACGAGTTATAACGATGTGAATGGAAGCGCAAATTCACAGAATAGCAAACTGATCAATGGGATACTCAAAGATGAATTTGGATTCCAAGGACTGGTATGAATTCTCGCTCGCAAAGTGGCCATTATACTGACATTTTCAGGTGATGACCGACTGGCTTGCACAGATCGGAGGTGTTTCTTCCGCTCTGGCGGGTCTGGATATGGCAATGCCTGGTGATGGATCCATTCCATTACTTGGACTTGCATACTGGGGTTATGACCTCTCCACCAGCGTGTTGAATGGCACTGTACCTCTTGAGCGTCTCAATGATATGGTTACTCGCATAGTAGCCGCTTGGTATCAAATGGGCCAGGATCAGGACTACCCATTACCCAATTTCTCGGCGAATACCGCAGACGCAACAGGACTTTGCTACCCAGCTGCACTTCTATCGCCAACTTGCGTGGTCAATGAGTACGTCAATGTTCAAGCCGATCATGCAAATGTTGTTAGAAACGTGTCGCGCGAGGGAATTACTCTGCTGAAGAATGATAACACAACGCTGCCGCTTACTACCAGCGCTAGTCTGAAAGTCTTTGGATCGGATGCTCAGAACAACCCAGATGGCATCAATGCCTGTAATCAGCGTTCCTGTGACACTGGTGTTCTTGCTATGGGTTGGGGAAGTGGTTAGTTTTGTAATGAACCTGTACTCAACATATGCTGACTTACTAAAGGAACCGCAAACTATCCCTACTTGGATGCACCAATCGATGCTCTCAAAAGAAAGGCCGCAAATGTAACTTATTACTCCAGCGATACTTTCCCATCTGGGCTTACAGCTGCCACTGGAGACATCGCCATAGTCTTTATCAACAGTGATTCTGGAGAGAATCAGTACACGGTTGAAAATAACCACGGAGACCGTGATGGCAGTGGTCTTGTCTCATGGCATAATGGAGATGCTCTAGTCCAAGCAGCAGCAGCCAAATACGCTACCGTGATTGTAGTTGTTCATACTGTCGGTCCAATTATAGTCGAGCCATGGATTGATCTTCCATCCGTCAAATCAGTCGTCTTTGCCCATCTTCCAGGTCAAGAGGCTGGAGACTCTTTGACTGACATCCTCTTTGGTGACTACTCCCCAAGTGGACACCTTCCCTACTCAATCCCGGTGGCAGAATCCGATTATCCATCCTCGGTCGGCATCGTGGGTTTCGAAGTCACCCAGGTCCAGGACACTTTCTCGGAGGGTCTCTATATCGACTATCGCTATCTGAACAAGAACAAGACTTCGCCCCGATATGCATTCGGTCATGGTCTCTCCTATACCACATTTTCCAAATCAAGCATAACGCTCACATCCATCACTCCACTCTCATCCCTCCCACCCGCACGAGCAGCAAAGGGATCTACGCCTGTCTATTCCAGCGCCATCCCACCAGCATCCGAAGTCGCTTGGCCCACAGGCTTCAACATAATCTCGCGTTACCTATACCCCTACCTCGACGACCCAGCCTCCATCTCCTCCTCTACCCCCTTCACCTACCCAACCGGCTATCAAACAACCCCACAACCTGATCCCCCTTCCGGCGGCGACGAAGGCGGCAATCCAGCTCTCTGGGACATCATGTACAACCTCACGGTCACCGTGACCAATACCGGTACCGTAGCAGGAAAAGACACAGTCATGCTATTCGTCCAATACCCATCGGACTCTCCATACGACACGCCCATTATCCAACTCCGCGATTTCGAGAAGACGGATACGCTGGTGCCTGAAGGGAGCGAGACGTTGACGCTCAGTGTGAAGAGGAGGGATTTGAGTGTGTGGGATACCGTATTGCAGAACTGGGTTGTTCCTGTCAGTGAGAGTGAGCCATTTGTGTTTTGGGTGGGTAATAGCAGTGCGAATTTGACGCTTGCGTGCGAGAGTTTGAATGGGGCATGTAGTTCGGGACGGACGCCTCCTGTTGTTTAAATAGTACTTAATGAGCCCATTAGTAATGAAACAATTTGAATGAAAGGCCTATAAAATATTCAATTTTTCTTTTAAAATTATCGAAATCATTATCCACATAATCTGGCGGAGGCTTTGCAAACTTTCAGGTGAGACCAGCGGCGCTCAGTGACCAACCTTGGTGAACATTAAGCCGTGATTAACCCCTCCCTACTCTCATGCAACGGGATTGAAAATCACTGGAACCATCCATTAACTAAACATAGGTATCATCGCGTGATACAAATGAACAAACGACCAACAAGTATAACAGCAACTCTAAAACTTCCCGCAATTTTGCCCGTATAATCACCACCAAAGGGAACAATCTCCAATTTAGACAATGAACGTACGATCCATTCGGTCGCTGAGATCTTCTGCGGTACGGGCGGGATTGACTTGAACTCGATCCACGTGTGTTTTTTTGATGTGGTTTGCGTTTGAGGATATGTTGAGGTTTAAGATGGGGGTTTATATATATACTAGGAGGATTGGAGGATTGGTGAATGAAAACAGGGTGGAATGGAGTATCTGTGTTGTGCTATTCACTTGCTGATGTGTATATTTTATATTACTTCAGAAAAGAAGGGTGGGGAGGGGGAGCCTGCAGAATCATAGTATAAAAGCCTTTCTCGAGCTTAGGATTCATGTTTCATAAAAAAGCCAACTAATCAGATCGAGCTGTGGTGCTTGTACATTACGCTATGTATAGATTTCCAGTAAGCTGTCTGTTTCTATTGCAATTGCAGGATTTTTTATTTATTTATTTGAAAGGAGAGGGAGAGGGAGAGGGAGAGGGAGATATGAAAATTCGTCGCATGGTATGTTTTACTGAACAAATGAAGGAACGAAAGAATGACGAAAATGACAGCAAGTTGACAAGTTGACTTGACAGCAGGAGTTTTTTTGCAAAACGAAATCGAACCAACCCATTTCACTCCATTTTACCGTCATCGGAATCTGTTTCATAGATACGTGTAGAAAGAGAAAGCAAAAGATATGGCTGTAGTCAAAGACTGAAAACAACTTTGTGTGGTTTGCAAATTGCGTACTCGTTTTTTTAGGGGTTGGATGGGGTTATATATTTTTCGGTTGGTGGCAAAGAATGCTGGAACAGGCTAGGCCCTCGAGCTATTCTGTCTTCGTAGAGGAGTAGAGAGAAGCAACGTAGAGGAGAGGTTGGATTGAAAGACGTGTAGGCATAAAACGGTAAAAGTAAAGTAGCAATAGAATGTCATTTTCGCGCCCTCCCTCATTCAGTCAATGCATTTCCATATATACGTTTTCATCGTAAAAAGCGTGCCTCATCAACGTACAAATACAAACAGGGGAAAGTTAAGTCTGCCGCCGTTGTAAGAGTCCATAAATGTACTCGTGTAATGCTTGAGGGATATGAGAAATTCAACAGGGTATGCGCGAATAATCAACCTGATGCAATAAGTCCAGACATCTACACACTACCTCCTCCATCTCTGCCTGCTGACGAAGTTTCGAGTGCCAAGTTTCGAGCGCTATTCGAATTTGGCTAGAGATGTATCGTCTGAAGTAGTCGTAGATCCGCCAGCTGCAATCGTAAGACCTTGAATGATCTCGATGCTGGTGACGTAGATAATATACCCCGAGCCGACAAGCCAAGCTCCACTGCAGAACCTGTTAAACACTACCGACAGTCAGATCAGGAAAATGTGCTTACTTTGGAATAATCCAGAGGAAAATAAGATTCCAAAGGCTGTTGTGTCCAATGTTGTCGAAGCCAGAATAGTATTCAATCAGCCCTAAACACATTAGTTGCGCCCAATTGCACATATTTCACCAAACTCACAGTAAAGAGCAGTTTTGCTAAAAGTCATAAGCCCAGCACTATAACCAACCAACGCAGCCAGCGCCCCCTTTGACCCCTCAACCCGTCTCTGCTCGCTCAAGAACCCCGCAATAGCCGCCTTCGGCGCGCCCCGTCCCTGAGCCGCAACCTGCTTGCCAGACGTATATAAGATGTATAGGTAATACACATACATCAGACTCTCGACGGCATTCAGAAGCCCCTGGGCTCCAGTGAAGCCATTGCGGTTGTTGAAGGCCTTCCAGCCGTATATATAATCCACCCTGCCGTACAATTCATAGGGAACCCAGAGGGGCCAGTGCAGAAACCCTCCGGGCATGGAGTGCGGCCGTAGTAGCACATATCCGGTATCCCATGCAACAAGCGGAAGGGAAACGAGGAGCCAGCCGATTGTGAGGTTCGAGGGCGTATGCGCCCATTTACCGTTGCTGCGACTTCGACGAGAGGGGGTTGATTTCGAGGGCGTGAGATCTGGCTCTGGGAAGTCGTTTGGGTGTCCGCGTGTAGAAACCATTGTGGATTGCTCTGATTGTATTCAAATGAGGAATGCGACAAGATTCTGAGCGCGATTGGGGTTGTTGTATTATTGTATTGTATTATTGTCTGACCAGCAGTTGGGGAGTAATTCGTTGTACTTGTACCGTATTGTTATTCTCCCGCAAATATGGAGTACTGTATGGGGTTCGGATGAGAAGGGAAGGGGCGGCCCTGAAGGAGGCTGGAGCCGCTGGTGTTGATTCTTTCGGGGCAAGCTCCGTCCAAGAATCACCACGTCATCGGCGCATCCAGCCAAGTTGATGTTCAATTTCTTGCCTCGTCGCTTTTGCCTCTTCAACCAAATAAACAATCTGTCTTCCGCATCACCTTGCTGCCTAGCAATTGTAGAACCTTCGCGAAGCATCTAGCATCACGAACCTCATGTTATAGCCCGTGCAAATGGATTCGGACTCCGCGACACCTCGACGCTCCCAGCGGATCCAGAAAATGGCTTCTCCAATTCCACACTCCCCGTCAACACCAAACGGCAGCTCCTCCGAGAAATCCATAATGACTACGCGAAGAGCGCCCTACCTCCCCACAACCCTTGAGACAATCCTCCTTGCAATATACCCAGTTACTCTCTTCATCGGCTCCCTCTTCGCCCTCCTTGATCCCTCCACACGAGCATCGCCATACAACGCAGCAACACAATCACATCACGCAGCAACAGCCCCTTCATATTTCGCCAAGAAGAGCAATATCTTCAACACCTTTTTTGTGAAGCAGGGCTGGGCATGGGTGACATTCAGCTATTTCTTCTTCCTCTTTACGCACCCCTCAACCGGTCCACCACTCTCCCCAGCCATAACACCGCGACGACTACGCGGAATCTTCAGATATGGCATTGTGACTCTCTGGTGGATATCCATCACACAATGGTTCTTCGGCCCCGCGATCATCGACCGCGGATTTAGACTCACAGGCGGACAATGCGAGCTTGTGGATCAAGCAGAGAAAGGAAACGTGGATATGGATGATGCGAGGCAGCTTGTTACGGGAGTGGCTTGTAAGGCCGTGGGTGGAAAGTGGAATGGGGGACATGATATTAGTGGACATGTTTTCTTGCTGGTGCTAGGGAGTATGTTTCTTTTTGAGGAGGTGTTGCATGTTGTTTTGAAGTCTGCTAGAACGAGTGAGAGGACGATTTATATGGCTGATGGAGCTGTGAAGAGCGCTGATGTTGAGGCGGAGCGTGATTCGACTGCGGAAACAGCTGGGCAGTGGACTTTGGGCGCGAAGGTTGTGTTGGGGGTCGCAGGTTTGAGTGTTTATATGCTTTTGATGACAGCCGCGTATTTCCATACTTGGTTCGAAAAGGTGGGCCCAAACCCCCTTTCATGTGATCCCCTGGCTAACTTTATCAGTTTACTGGACTTCTGGTAGCGTTGAGCGGTATATTCGTGGTATATTTCCTGCCTCGATTTGTGCCAGCATTGAGGGGCATAATCGGTATGCCAGGAGTATAGGTTCTCGAGACGATGTACACTTTATAGACGAAATAACAATAACAACACGAGAAATGACTCTACTCAAACAACTCATGAAATTCCAGGAACTCTATAGCCGGGCGTCTTCTTGAGTGTTCTTGTCTCCTATTCGTTTGCTTTTTGTTGCCGGGGTCCCGAAGTTCTATGCTATATTCATTTCTATATTCATTTCGATACTTTTCTTCGCCCCTTTCAAGTGAAATGAGATAGCCCAGCCCAAGTCGGGCATGAGTCCTGACTCACAGCACAATTACTCCCGAAAAACAACCCCTTCTAGATACATGTCATTGCCCTTCTTCATTCTCTACTCAATGTATACACAACCCCAAGTTCTCACTACACACCACCAGTGTCATCACTATCAACTTGCCTATATCTAACGCTTGACCTCACTCACACCTCTGAATTATTATTCATTGTTACAATGCTTGTATTCCATTAAGTAACGGATAGGTGTTTATTCACCAATCAGTGAAGTGAGCGAAATTTAGGAATGGATCTCATCGCGTCACATGCTAGCAGAGCTCGGGCAGTAGAGGGATATAAACAGTCACCACCCTCAAACTCTCCTTCGTCTTCACCGCGTCTTCACCGAATACGACTCCAGTTTTCACCGCTATGACACGGTGAAGACTCTGACGAAGCTGCTGAGATAGAAGGGCTTAGGGATCGCCCTTTGCTCATGACCCCAGAATTCAGAGCCGTACTCAATAAAGCAAACTATGTCGTTATTCATCGCAACCGCAACCTAGACCTCATCGGATGTTACGGATGTTAGAGATGTTTGCTGTCGGCGTTTAGACGAAAAGGCGAACCGAACAAGGCGTACTACCTGTCTCTTGGAAACACAAAGTTGGATAGAAAGGATTATTAGAGTACTTGCGGAGTTTAGAGACTCAATTTTACGGCATCCGCCCGCCATGTGGCCGATATGTATCGACTTTCACATTTGCTGTGATTTGTTAAGAGCTCGAGTGTCTTATATAGTATAAATCCAGAAGGGATAATCCTTTCTTCTTTCCTGTTTTGCTATAGTGGAATTTAACCCTTCGTATAAACTTAGGAGCTTACAGTTGAACCAGTGTAATTAAAAGTTCAACTAGTGTAATCTCGCTAAAGTTCAGCTAGTGTAAAAAATCGCGCTACTAAAGCTTAGCCAGTGTAAAGAATACGCGTAGGACAGGGATACGCGTAGAGAATGCGCGTAGAGAATGCGCGTAGAGAATGCGCGTAGATAATACATATAAAGGAGACATAGTATGCATAGATAATACGCGTAGATAATAAGCGCAAAGAAGATATAGTAAAAAGTATAACTATATACTTCACTTAGAATATACTTATAAAGTAGAAAGAGCATATGCTTAGCATATACCTATAGGATAGAAGAGTATACCTATAGTAAGGGAGAAGAGTATATGCTTAGCATATGCTTATAGAATTGAAGAGTTTACCTATAGTAAGGGCAGGGCATATGCTTAGTATATACTAAGCATATACCTATAGTAAAAGGGAAGAGTATATACCTATAGAGTAAGAAGAGTATATGCCTTTCTTACTCTATAGGTTAAGGAGAGGAGGAGTATATACTAAGTATGTACTTATAGAGAAGAGTATAGTATTAATTACTTATGCTTTTATATTTAATTTAGTATAGAGGTAGTTTTATTATTTAGTTATGCAGCGCGCGCGCCCTACACCCCCCTACCCCTACTCGAGTCTCCACTCTCGCTAAAGCTCAGCCAGTGTAAAGAATTACGCCACTAAAGTTGAACTAGTGTAAAGAAGCACAGACCTTACATCGGATGTTAATTGCTACACTGGCCTAGCTTTTTGTTACACTGGTACTGGTTCAGCTGGGACCTCTTCAGAGACAATGGATTTTATGGGAGGTCTTGTGGATGATTTTTGAGTCGGATCACTATTGTTGGCCATAGCTCTAGTCACCCCGAATCGCAGGCTGCAGTACCTGTATCCGAGTGCAGCAGGAAGCCTTCCCCCTTTATCTACAAACTAATGAAGTATATCTGCTTCATTTTACCCCCCTTTGCCCTCTTATACATATTTACCTACATATTTCCTTTCCTTTCGAAAATCGGCGCTGCAATGTTTACTAGAGTAGGGTAGGATGTAGGGCGTTTAGGGATATTCGGTGGACTAGTTTAGTAGATCGATTTAGGGGTCGGTAGATTAATTTAGGGGTAGAGGAGGCAAGCAGCAAAGCTTTTTTCTTTATTTTCTTACGCATGATACGGAGATGACGGATGTATGGAGCGAGGGTTCATATTCTTTATTTAGTCATCCGTTTTGAAGAACCTAGTGAACTGCTGCAGAGTTCTTGATAAATGCTAATATATATCATCGCAACGCCTGTTGTCAACTTTTGAAAGTCATTGGGGTGGAATCGTAAGCTTGGGAAGGTTGGTTGTAATGTAGCAACATACGACTTCTCCATTGTACCTGCTAAATTGACTCCCTAAAGCATTCTAATATTCCTCCGATAACTCGGTTTGTTTGAGAAGTGAAGGTGAGCCTTGAGAAGAAGTGACATATATTCCCATGCTTGTCTTAGCCTAATTGTTTCTTGACGACACGCTCGCAAAAGCACCTGCAGAAAATTGTGTATATTATTGTATCCAATTATTCGCTCATAGACGTTCATAGAAGAACTCAAAACCAACTCAATATGCAAGACATCCTCGAAGCAGACCCAACAGCAGCTGAACAAGCTTTCCTCAAACACGAGAATCGGACGGGGACACTTGGGCCCAAGATGTACAATGAACCATAATTTCATCCTTCCGCAGTCTCTCGGCTGTGACTGAGTGCATCTCATAAGTCTTCTCCACTTTCGTCGTCACCATTATATTGCCTTCTTGGTCTGATGTCCAGCACGGGTTATCCGGTTTGTCGGTCCAGACGTTTGTGATACAAGATAAAGATGGTTTGTTTTTGTGTTTCGGGGTGCCTCCCAGTGGCAGCCATTTCCCCAGCCCCCACTCTCTGGACTTTTCGATAAATTTGGCAAGGATGTGTCGAACAGCAGGGATGCAGGAGACAACTTGGACGATCCAGATTTCGATGCTGGAAGAGTGTTAGCAAGAACAGAAAATTTAGAGCGGTTAGAGTTCTTACATGAACCACAGTCCCAATAAGCCAAGGCTATCTTCAAAAATGTTAGCTTATGAGATATTCAAATGCCATGGACAGGAGATCAGGGTGAGAGGGCATGGGGACTTGCATGTAGAATCCGAGGTTTGCGCGATTGCATAGACGTAGTAGGTCTTTACGACGCCAGTAGCTGCAGCGCTATTCAAGATCAGTCGGATTGCCAGTCGCCGTTGATATAGAGAGTACTTACAACATACCGGTTGCAAACAATAACACAAGTCCGATCTTGATGTGTATTGGAAGCTTAAGGTTCCAAAAAATGGTTATGGGATAAAGCGAAAGAACCATATCTAGAGCTGCTTCGTAGCCTGAAACTTTATCAGCATGTTTCCATCCAGAAATCTTTGGTGGGGGGGTTATTTACTTGACCAGAAATAGGCGCAGATCTGATAGCGCCGGCGCCCAGAGCATTGCCCCTCAAGCTCGCTGTCCCATAGTTTTTTCCTGGGCTCACATTGGATCCAAAGCATCGCGGTCATTCCAAGACAAAGCAGAAAGTTGCTGTATGCTAGGAAGTACATAAACCATTTGCGAACAGGCTTAGCCTTCAGAGTATCTCCCTGAACCGTTATGAGAAAGTTAATAATTGCAAGTTTGCCTAAGCATAAGGCAACGATAGCTACTCCAGAAAAGAACCATCTATAGCGCAGTGCTTCTTTTAAGGAGTGGGGAGCCCAAGCCTGCAAATCACCCAGATGAACTCCTAGCCCGTAATTAACAGCTATAGTCATAACGACTGTGGCAGCGAGGCAGGCAAGCTAGAGGAAAGTTAGAAATACACAAGGCGGGGGAGCTGGAGACTTACGTAGGTAGCCAATGCAAACCAAAATGCTACGTCCCACTTCCGTGCCATTACGGTATTCACATAGATTCGGGTTCCAAACACAATAGTCCCTATAGCACATCCTGCCCATCCAGTTGAGAGCAGGTGTATGCTTAAGCCTGGAAGGGAGGATGGGGCTTTCTCTGTCTCCATTCTCTCGGTGTTGGGATATTTACGTGATGTAAAGAGTGATGCAAAGAATGATGAAAAGTTGTAGAGTTGAGTGGAATGACCGGGAAGATAAGTTCATGGAAGGCATACCTGATAATGTTTTATGTTGTGGAACTAGTACATGTGAATTGGGCGGGCCCGCATGTTCAAAAGCTCATCAAATTGCGTGCACAAGTTTTGCATTCACCCAAGAACCTTGGGACCCTGACCTTTAAAACCATACTTGATCAGGGGCATTGAAAGCACTCATCCTCATGCCAAAGTCAAGTTGTTCTCTATAAACAAATAGAAGCTGCGAACCGTAATTAAGAGAGAGTTTGGGAAAGTCCGACCGCCCGCCCCCATTGAGCGGCGACCTCTAGTCAACACCATGAAAACTGCAAGAGATATACATACGACTGTTAGTCTGCGCCACTAGCCTGATGGAACCGCAAAGCCGAGCAAGCCGAGTATCAAGAACAAGAGGGATACGCATACGCGCCATGTCGAACGCAGGCCCAGGAGAATACTTGCACTGCTTAGCAAAGCTATTGTGCCAGGTAGCTCACGCTTGCGTAAGATTATTGAGCTGATGTGAGGAATAACAGATGGAGCCTACTGCGTTCCAGCTCAACTCAATGTTGGTATTGTTCCACTTTGAAGCAAAGGCTTTGATAGACATATATCGTCCCTCGATTTAGCTCGACAGGAAAGTGGTTCGCTGGTTGAGGCCTATATTGATAGGGCTCGGGTTGGCACAGTAGTATAGGGAAACGTCTGATGCTGTTGGGAAGTTCTCGAAGACACGACATGCTGTTTCCAGAAGAGGAAAGAAGTACCACGTAGGTTTTAGACTCGAATCTCACAAATGGCAGTAACAATAAGAGCTAACACATCATACTTAGGTTCGTAACAAAGAAGGTATTCGCAACTTGGCGGTCCTGGCGATGAAAAAACAGCTGCTGGACAACGATAAGGAAGGATCACCTGTCAATTTTCTCAACCGCTCTTGAAAATCTACTTGTCTTCAAGTCACCTTTCCGGCGCGGTTTCTGGACGTCCGACAACCGAACCGAGCGAAATACATACCGTCTTCTATTCTTGGAGAATATTGGCTAAGTTTCCCGAATGCTCTCCAGAGCATAGCGCAATATCTCCAGGCGGCTACGGAGTAAGCCAAACCCACGGACGTGGGCAAGGACCAGGTCTTGTTGCCGCAACCAACTCTCCCTGTCGGGAATATCGGGTGTAACCGCGGCTCGGAATGATGCTTGCAATCCGAAGCAAGCGGTGATCCATTACTCGTATGACCTCTGGTCTTTCCGAACGGGTGTGGCGGCTTGTCTCGAACCCCTCATCACGAATTATATTTCTATTTCTTCTCCTCACTCTTTGAGCTACACAATGTCACCCAATAGCCACATATAAAACGAGCATTAAGATTATACTGCAACCTTCAAACAAGAGAAGAAAATATGCTTCAACATGACTGGATATTTGCACTGCCCTGTTATAAGCGCGGCCCTATTGTCGAGTCGTCGCCTCTTCATCAGGTCTCTTTCAGACCGAAACAAGGTCGACTTATATGACTTAATGCGTCGTATACCGTGGATCCTCCTTCCCTTCAGCTATGATAGGATAGGATGTTGGCGTGCTGCAAAGTAACGAGTCAACTCAAAGAGGTAGCCAAAGAGGGTCCCGACCAAGATAAACTTCTGGAATACAGTTGTTGTAAGGACCAAGACGACCAAGTTTTTGGCCATCGGGATGCCGCAGATCAACATATAGGAGTATTATAGGCAAGGGTTCTTGACTGCCGGCTATCGACAGGTTGCACGCAGCCACTCTCTTGAAACATGAAACATTGCTGCAACTCGGGGACCAAAAGAGCGGGCGGTAAAAGGATCTCTAGCTTGAAAGGTTACGCGTTTCTTGAGAACTCGAAAGCCGATGACATGCGCCGGCCGCGCTGAGAGGGGCAAGCCGTACCTCGTACTCTCTTCATAAACGCGCAATGTCAAGGAATAGGTCAGGTGAGCCTGTGCGTCTGTCAAGGTGCGTCTCTCGGGCTTCGTCTCCATACGAGCTGGACAGCAAAAGTGGCTACCCGCGTCATAATTAGTTGGCAGATGATTCTCTTCAGCTCATTATTTTTCTTCAGACTCACAGGGTTGGATCTCGTGATGGTTAAGTACTTGACCGCTAACAAGTCAAGTGATTGCAAAGGGGCCAGCGTCCTGGTTAAGCCACGGAGGTATTGCTTTCCCAGCCCAAAGGCATGGGTCCAACGTTGGGCTGCTGTAGCCTTCTCCTCTGTTCAGACCTTCACATGTCGTTCCCCAACGGCGCTTCTACGAAGTACTTGAGTACGGAGTAACAGGAAGGTGGCGCGGTCTTCTAGATGTGCGCTAGAACGTTCACTGAAGATCTTCCGGAACGTTACAGTATTGACCCCTCCATGTGCAGGAAGAACTGTAGCATCTACGGAGTATGGGATTTAAGCCATACCATGTTATAGTGCTTGCATACAGTATTGATAGTCGAAGGCTGTGTGCAAAACTTGCTCTACACTTTATATGCTACAGTAAGCCGCTATGCGCCTCCGTACCGGCAGAAAGCTGCGGCGTCGGATGATCACGGCCTCCCCCGGAAGTCCAAATATAGCTTTCTTTCTCGCCTATCCATATACCTACAAGCCACACTTCTGGTGCATCTATCGAAGTACACCGTAAAGCATATACTGATGACTAACAATGCTGTGGCTCGTATCGGTATCCCCGCCGAACTCTGCCCTGCCACTTTGACAACTCACACCTTTGCCACAACATTTAACACGACTGCGCATAGCCACAGCACTGACGCGCTGCAGAGGCAAGTACGAAGTACAACGATGATGCCCGAGACATACCTACTCGTACTCCGTACGTGCTTGCGATTGAGGATATCGGCATGCCGTAGAACTCTTCTCGCAGCCAAGTTTTGGTCGAGTTCCACCTTGTCCACCATGGAGTTGGAGGTTGGGCTAGTCTCGAATGGCGGGCGACCCCTCCATCCAATAACCTTCCAGAAGTGCCCTGGCATCGCAAGCTCAACCATCGTCAAAATCAACGTCAACGAATGAGAAATACAGGACGCCCTTTCGTCTCACCTGACTCTGAACTAACCAGACTTCCCAACAAGGATGGGATGAATCCAGTCCTCGTTCTATGCTTTCTACAGGTCAGTAAAGCTTCCCACTACTCTCAACCTTCGGGGCAGCCGGGAGATACTATCAAGACTTGCGGCCCGGACGAGCTTCGCAAAGGAAAGACCTTGAGCGTGTTGTGGTTGGTCTTCCCCCAGATCAAAATCAGGAGAGACTCGAATCTGTTCATGCAGGAGACTCCTGTTCTGGCTCTGAGGGTCTAACATGAGGTCCAATCTTGCGCTGCCCAAGATTCTAGACTGCAACACAAGAAAAACTCGGGGCAATGCATTAGCTGGCGGCTTCGATGAGAGGTCCTTGAAAATACGATCATCAGATGCAAATGGTCAAAATGTTTCACATATTTTTCAATACGTACTACAGTGTAGTACACTGCGTTACTCATGCAAGTCATCGCCGCCGACAGCATCTAGTTTTCGACCGCGGAAGTGTATGTGATACATTACTTGCTCGCTCCGGATTTGGACAGCGGAACCAAAACTCGATGAATGGCTCTTCAGCCCTAGGTACTCTTATGCTTGCCTCAATTAAGAGCAGCGAGTTTCAACAGGCCGTTTATGGAACTCTTACTGGAGAGAAGCTCTCCTGCAATCTCCAAAGATACCAGACGCGGCTTATGGCGTCTGAAACAATTTCCAGGACACGCGAATGAAGTTTCTACAGCCATAACCCGGGGTCTTGTAGCCGGCAGAAGCGCAGCTGCAGTCATTCTTGGGGCCGCTGGAAAGGACAGAGAATATGCGCGCATGAATTACTGTATAAGTGGAGTAGTGGGTGGTGGGAAGTAGTGGACATGCCTAATGCAGGCCTCAGCTTGCGTCTGTCACGGCAAATACACTATTTCGTACAGTTCAGCGCGATGCAGAGAAGTGCAGCGCAGTGCGGTAGTAACGAATGCGTATGGAGCGTAATGTTCTCTTGCGAAGTACTTTTTCTTTGCATATTTTCCTACTAGAAGCCTATCTGTAGTGCTTTGTGTGGGTTGCGCGAGGTTGCGTTGCGTTGCGTTGCGTATGGCAGGGCGGGCTGTTTTAGCAGATATGCACGTCGGTGCACCGCCTCGCCCCAGCGATGGGATGGCCACCGCTACTGTACTCCGTACCGAGCTCATCAGGCTCGCCTCGCTCTAGGACCCGCCCTCCAGAGCCAGATCAGCTGCCTGACTGCTATATCTCCCCCACCATCGCCGCAGCCGACTTTTCTTGCTTCCCTTTCCTTCACGATCCTTGATCGGCGCAAAATAATTCCCTTATTTTGGGACGTCAATATCTACTATTATTCGTTTTTTATTATTTACATTCTCCTTTGTGTTTCCCCGCTTGTCACTTTCGCTCTCGAAATCTAACGTCAGCCTCGAATCTCTTGTCGCACATACTTAGTCGCCCCATCCCCATCCCCACACCCCCATTGTCTGTCATACCTTGCCTCGATGCCTCCTCAATTACTGCCAGCCTCGGCGGCGGCCTTCGCCCCCAGAGCATCCTCTGTCAATGTCGTGTTGAGTTCAAAAGTAGAGCCATGGTTAACGCAAACGCTGAAGCGGATAAACCGTGTGAAGCGCCCTCTCAACAGCGTACCGCAACACCAAAGATGTTTAACAGAAACGTTATCATCATCGACCGCTTTATGGAATCTCACCTCGCTCATGTTGCCGAAGGCCCCCGAGTCAGAGCTCCGCAAGGATGAAAACCCTCTGATCGAAGCGCTCTTTAACTATCAAGTCATCCATATCGACGCTTATATTGTACATGTGGACATGGTATTAAGGAACGAGGTCGCATACAAACTCACGCCCGACTCGATAGAAGCTCTCATCGAGTATCACAAGGATATACATTGTGTGGATATTGCCGCCAACACCTACAACTGGTCGGAAAAAGAATTGCAAGTCAAGAAGTTGCATGAGGAATTCATCCAATCCGTCAACAAGTTTGTGTACAGGACCCATGTTTCTGCTTTGGAAGGTTTGGAAGAAGACGGAGCTGGAGAGCTATTATGTGGGAAGAGTGATGAAGTTAAGACCAACATCATGGGCCTATTCCTCCCTTTATTGCCTCCTCCGCCTAGGATCGTGGACGTTGTTCGCCCTCCTCCATTGTTGCCAAGCTCCCCTGCGGGCACAAGCTGGTGGTCTCAGCCAAACGTACCAACTTCAGTGCCAGCGCCAGTGGACTCATGGAGAGTGCTCCCCTCAAGCCCAAGCACCACATCTTCCTCGGTCGACAACAACACATTGTGGGCTAGCATGGGGCTGAATGAAATACAACTCCCTTCTCCGACACCATCATTCAGCCAGCCATACTCAACCGCCGGGCTCTACTTCAGCTCGCCCCAAATCAGCGCGCCGATCCCAGCCCTCCCATTACCTAGCATGCTAGCGCAGCAACAATGCGGCATGAACGTTGGCTATGGGGGGTTTGGCTGGGATAGCCGCTATCAAGAGTATGCAACCACAATGTGACAACCAAGGCCCAGTACTTTCACCAACTACTCTACTACCCAATACCTCGGGTACTAGCACGGGCAACAACGACCTCCGCGACTTCATTTCCACACAATCTTAAATCAAAATCCTGTCTTCAAAAGCAGCAGCAGCGTGAACGTACTTCAGCGGCATATGATACCACTCCAGCAAGGCATTCGGGACCGGCGTTTAGCATTTATCAACTCATCAGCGATTGAGCGACATTTCGGGAAATACTCACACCACTTACCCACTTTTTCTTCTTTATCAAGTACATAATATTGTTTTTCCGTTTATCATCTGATCTGTTTAGCGTAGCGAGTACTTTGCTTATTGGGATTGGGAACACAATGCACGACACAGCCGCTAGCTCGGTGTTTTCTTTTCTTTCCAAGCATATGGCAGGACCGGGCGGGTATTTTGCGAGCATTTTCAGGTCTCCAAAGCTATTTCTTTTCACGTTTAAAGAAAGTACCTAAGAAAAGGGAAACACGCAGCAATGCAGGACTACGGCGCGCGGGATACACTGTTTTTATTTTCTTTACACACGGACTTCATCAATCGATCTTTGTCCAGCATCTTTCGTTTGTCGTCTGCGGTTTTGGGGGAGCATATCCTTGTTGGGAGCGAGTCTCTTTTTATGATATCTGCTACAGAACCATGTCTACGATCTCTCTTACTCTTACGGCCGATAGATGGCTTGATGTCTCTTTCGTTTTTGGGGTTGGACTAGATCTGGGCATATGGGAATGGAATCATGATAACGACGGAATGGGATATGGATACGGGATATTACCAAAACCGGGCTGGGATCTCTGGACACATCGACTGTGGATTCATTGGTTTTCAGTAGAGCACGCGTGCGTGCTGACGACTTCGATTGGGACTTGGAGAGGAATATGGGAGGACGGAGACAGACGATACAAACCCGCCTTTCGCTGCGCGAGGGACGAAGTAATTGTTATTAGTCGACTTGCCTGACACTTCAAGGACACTTCACTCCTCAACCCAGCGTCCGGAGCTTCGAATTCGGAACTCGATATGGTATTTCCTGCGAGTCGGGGACCTTGATCGATTTTCATGCATTTGGGGTAATGGGCTTGGGCTGATGGCATGGGATGGAAGGGGGAAGAGGGCTGTAGCTCATCTCACTATATTCTCGCAAACACTCTGCAAGACAGACCATATCTTCCTGATAAGATATATATGTGCCGTGGTGTTGTTGTGCGGGGGCGCTTGGATACTGCTGTGCAGTGTAAAGGCATGGGATGCTGGGTTCGCTGAGTCGTCTTCTTGTCACTGGTGGTCAAAGAAGCGATTTACTCTTTAGTAGTTAACAGTAATTGATATATCATCACAATCGGTCTTTGTTCATTTGCTATCTTTCTTGTGAGGAAGGATTTGATGTGGAGGGGTCGCAAGGGTCACGGGTACGAGACACTGGACTGAGGAACAAAAGGAGACGAGTGGAGCGCTGATAAGGGGGACGTAGGCGTAGTCGTCAGTGTATCTCATCCAGGAGTTAAAGTTTATTATTAGGGGGGGCGGGAGATAGGAGAACATCCGGAACAGTCCCAACACTTGTAAGCTCCCTCAATCTTCCCTCCCTTTTGCTTCACATCTCCATTTACGTTTACTTTCCCGCACACCCAGTCTCACATACAGCCCTTCTCTGACATACATACATCCATCCCTTCTTGTGGTACATTCCATTTGTAGTTGTGAAAGAAAAACTAAAAGGTGTGGTGGGGTATACATATTCCGGATCATCGGTACACCAGCCCATTGGCTAGTCTTTACTCTTACAGTACAGTACAGTACTGCACGCTGCGCCTCCTGCTGAAACCAAACCCGCCCCCTTTCCATTCGTTTGCCGAGAATACACGCGTAGGCAGGCAAGCAACTGCACATTACTACCCACTTGCACTTGTAATTTCTAGCTCAAAACCTACTCACAGACTACTTCTAATTCTGCCTTAATTAGAACACCCTGCGCCTACTTTGTAATTGTTTAGAAATATTTCTTTCTCGGCCGGCGCCTCGGCGTCTATCTTACCGGTATATATTATATATACACCGATGTCTCGGTTCCGGGGTGATGAATAAATCAATCAAGAGGGAGTTGCTTGTTTTGGTGATGATACGGAGTATGCTGCTTCGGGTTCTCTATGGAGTATGTAGTACAAGAAGCTATGTGCGCGCAAGTAACGTTACGGTGCGGTGGGCGGCTGAGGTGTGAGATTGATGTATCGTTGATGTGTTTGATTCTTCACTTGCCGTATTTTGTACGAGTACATCTTGAACGTTTAATATTTAACATTTGGCTGAGAGTAATGGAATGGAGTACGAAGTGCGCTACTTGATTAAGCAATGTTTTACGGAGGAGTTTGTGATGATGTTGGAGTCCCCTCCCAGAGATGAGTTGATATTCATTAGCTAGAACTTGTCTTCGTTTTCTAATTTTAGGCGGTGGAGGATTTTTGGAGGAGATGGTAATTACCGGGTTGTTATATGGAGAGATACTTACTCGGGCATATAGTTGTTTTTCTTGTGGGATAGTTCTCGCACCGAGTATCATTTACTACCCCCCCAGTCATTCCTAGCCGTTTTTGTTGAGGCGCTATGCATCTTGGATGATTCTTTTTGTATACTGGGTTTTTACTTTAACGTCAAACAAGTTCTGGAACAACAGGGCTTTTTGAGAAGGGGGATCGGATCTTAGAAACGTTAGGTTTGGTATCGTTTAGTCTGCGGTTCTTGAATTCTTACCCCGACTTTAGCCTTCGCTATTCTCTAGCCCCCCCTCCCCCAAAAACAGTACAATCAGAGTTGTTAAGACCTCAAGAACAAGGGCATCGAGTTGTCATACCACAAAGCATATTCCATAGATGCTACTACTACCTCGAAGCTACTCAAGCAACCGCTCACCGCTCAAATCTCCTTCACAAATCCAACCTCGACCAGATTATCGAACGGGATGTTCATGTCGGCCATCTTCGTCCTGCTATTCTCCCGTATCCACAAAAACAACATGAATAACAGCCTTCTGAATATATTCGTCCCCTTTTTAATCGTCATCTGCTCTTTGCCCATGACATACACCATCTGTGCGTCCGCCGCCTTACTCACCACATCTAGCTCTGCTTGGATTTCAGGAGAATGCTCTACCGAACTGGCGCTGTCCGTGGATGTGTGATCGCGCGTGATGTATAGGATGAGTTGTTCAACGACCAAACGTCCCAAATTAGGGGTCAGGACATCGTCCGTGTAGCCGTGGCGGACTGTCATACGGTAGCAGCCGGGGATGGAGGTTCGTTGGATCACGTATCGTTCTGCTTCCGGTATAGAAGGAGTAGAGAGAGGCCTCATGTGGAAAAAGACGATGATTTCAGGCCGGGCGCTAAACTTCCGCACGAATTGTGTGAATACGATGGGCACCATGTCGCCGATTTTGTCGAAGAAAATGCCAACGCCGTTGACTTTCGATACAGTCATGCCTCCAAAGCTTTGTGTGAGCCTGACCTCTCCGGCAGAAGAGGTGCTCAGTAGGTGGTCGGGCTGGAAACGATCTTCGCGTTCAGAGGCCCATTGGTTTTCTTTTCCGAATCTCCATAGGACGAAGACGAAAGAGAGGATGGCGGAGAGCATTATGGTGAACCAGGCACCAGTCGGGACCTTGGTGAGGGCGGATGAGAGATATACACCATCCAAGCAAGCGAATACCAGGAAAAAGAATAGAACGATTAGAAAGTTGATGCGCCAGATTATGATAGCAACCAAAGACACGAGGCAAGTTGTTATAAAAGTGACGAAGATAACACACACTCCGTATGCATTTCCGAGCTTGGTGGTCTGCAATATGTCAGAAATGATTTGTTCAGCGGAATTGAATATCAACCTACATTGCTGTAAACAGCAGTAACAACGACGGTCCCAATCATAAGCAGCCAATTTGCAAGTGGCATGTAAAGTTGGCCGTGGAACAGCTTGGAAGTGTGGACAGTCTTGATGTGGGGGAAATATGACATCCTCATGACTTGAGCCAGGAGTTGAAAACACCCAGTGATCATCGCTTGCGAAGCTACAATAGCTGCAAGTACAGCAATGACCAAACTAAAGTAGAATGATCCAGGTGGAACAGTGCTAAAGAAGGGGTTGGTGTACGCTTCTCCCGTTGCATCCTAGAAATCCATTAATTTAGCGATTGTCTTTCCATAAGCACAGGCTACAAGAGGGGCCACTTACTTGTGAAATATATGCAGCCTGCCCAATATACGCAAGAAGCAAACAAGGGAAAACAAAGCACAGCCAAGAAATCTGGATAGCTCTCTTGCTGAAAGCACCCAAGTCGGCAAACAGAGCTTCGACTCCAGTGAAAGCCAGCAGAAGTCCTCCGAGCGCCCTCCAGCCCTCTTCCTTATTTCGCATAAGATATGATCCTGCAAAATAGGGGCTGAAGGCTTTCAAGACTGTGTGATCGAACACAACCAAGTTATAGATGCCACAGCACATGTTGAAAAGGAGCCAGATGATTACGATTGGGGCGAAGGTGCTAGCAATTTTGGTTGTTCCAAAGGGCTGAATAGCGAAGAGGAGGACGAGGATGGTGCAAGTTACTCCGATGATTGTAGCTTGGGGATGGTTAGTGTGTGTTCGTAAAGGTCAACTATGTACACTTACAAGTAGAGATATCAGGTTGTGCCACTCTAAGACCTTGAATAGCCCCAAGCACCGACTGAGCTGGAGTGAGTACACCATCACTTGCATTGTTAGCGCTCGCGGTCTGGATTGGGGTCTTGATACTCACGACATGACCATAGAGACGCCCAAAACTCCAAGAATCTTCAATATAACCTGAGCTGCCCTGGACTTTTCGATGAAGTCCCTCACTCTCCTATTGACCGGCTTCAAGTCGTTTGTGAGATGCCGTTCCATCTTCAAGGCACCGGAAACATTGGGATCGCGGCGAACGATATGAGCCCACCGAGCGAGTAAACTGTAGAGTGCGAAAGTTCCTCCTTCTCCATCATCGTCGGCTGCTAGAACGATGAATATGTATTTGATGGAGACCATTAATGTCAAAGTCCAAATTATGATTGAAAGTGCTCCCACGAGGTCATCGTAAGATGGCTGGCTGGTGAAAGTTGATGAGTAGACATAGAGAGGAGAGGTGCCTAGCAGCCATGAGATTAGCCATGCTTCTTCCCGGGTGTCTTACGTGAAAGGGCTCGTAAGTGAAGAAGTCTCAAACTTCTGGGGAAAGCGCAATACTGCCGTGCTCGAAATTGTTGAGCTCTGTCAAACGAGAGTGTAAGAGGGTGTCGCGATGAACTCACCAATATCACCATAGATGACTCCAGTAGACTGATATGAAAGCCACAAAAGCATCCAGCCCGTGTAAGTCTAATGCACGGGTTAAATCAGCGCAAGAACTACAATTGATGTCAGCGCGCCAAAACCCACTCACCTGCTTGTTCTTCTTGTTCAAATCTTCACTTGCAATCTGAACCGCCGCCCTATCCTCAAGATCAACAGCTTCCCCTTTCTCGTTCAAGGCCGGGTGGTCATTGTGCGCTTGCGAGTAGACAGTCGAACTATTCTTCGTCTTAACAGGTTGGATGTCCTCTCCGAATTGAACGCGCTGGATGGGCGTAGAAGCCTCCATTTGTAAATTTGCGATTAAGCAAGCAGAAACAGCAATGACTTTGGGAAAGCAGTAAACAGGAACTATTAAGAGGCTACTCGCAGAGGGGAAGTGCGAAGCGTGCTATTTATACTTGATCCATATTCACACTGACCTCTGCGGCAAGCAGAGCGCAGGTGTGAATAGCTTACAGGAAATGCAAGCCACTGTAGCATTGCCTACATGTTAGCTATCTATAGCTCACAGCCGTCATACCAGTTTGACGTGCGGCGAGCGTAAATAGCTGGAATTACTTCCATAGACGGGAAACTTCCAGCGACAGGGAGACGGTTCTTATCGTCCAACGCAGATTCGAGGAGGCCAAAATGCCTCACAGGAGGTCATGCAGCGGTACTACCAGATACTACCAATAAATCCCTCAAAGCTGGAAAGGGATGTGTGCTTCATGCTTCGCGAGACGATCGCCAATTTCTGTGGTGACATGCCATGCACTGCACCACCACTGCACGTGTACTCCCACCCCCTCCGTAATCTCCATTTGACCTCGTGTGAGGTTAAATGGACGATTAACTGATTGATGGTTGTTCTGTGCTCTCGGTTCTGCTGCTGCATTGCGGCGCAGCCATAAATAGGTGGCTAGGGGCTGGGCTGGGGAACGAGCCGAGAGGATGGAAATGTTCCTGACTGGTGGAGTAACTCCATTTTCTATCAAATGGTTTATGATACTAGCAATGGCATGTCCCATACAGCTAATCATTGCAACTCACCAGGTATCATTCATTATACTACATGAGCACATGTCCTCTTGGGCTAATGTACAAGGGATAGGTAAGTCCTTTATTTAATCAGTCGTAGCCACCAGCCCGAAACACCGTTCGCCATTCATCCCATATCCTCTATAAACATCAATGTGCGCTTCCGTGACCACCCATATTTCCACTGTTTATTTGCATTTCTCCCATGCCATATCCGCTGGCATTGAATATATCCTCCTGGCCTATCTCGGGAGGTTCCATGTTGAACGGCATGAACCACGCACTGGTCGGCTCTGGTACATATCCGGGCATACCACCGCCCATTTGCATGTCCCAGCCATTCGGCGACCCCATAATACCATTGGACGGCTCCATATTAGCATACGCTTCAAGAACGAGTTGGCGGTCGAGTTGTGGTAGAATTCCTTGCTGGTGCGGAGGTAGCATCCCTTCGTGACCATATAAAGGTCTTTGGTTGTACATATGAATAGGAGTTGATGGGCTCATCTGGTTGTAGTTTTGCGCCATCTGATGGCTATTGTGTATTTGCATCTGAGTTGCTCGAGGTATATTCGGCACATTGGTATTTAGTGGCGCCATTTGTTCCTGCCGACCTGGGTGAGATTTCTTTTGTTTCCGTTTTGGCCCCTTTACAGACTCGCGATCTTGTGCTGGGAGAGGGGATAAGGTTTCGAAAAAGTCCTCCACAGTGTGATAGTCAGGTTTCTGTCCTAGCGTTGCGTCATCACCCTTCTCCTTCTTGATTCCCACCACTGGATCTTCGAAATCGGACTGTGAAACGCCATGGGGATAGCGATCAAACCAGTCTCCATACTGAAAAACGCTTGAGGAAGGAGTCGTGATGCTGACAGGTGGGCCTTGTCTGGCAGCATCGGCGCAATGCTTGTACTGATCCTTTAGATTCTCGGCCATGAAATGGAACATACCCCAGTACTTCTTCATTCTCGTCATGTATTTAATGTTTGTCGTCAAGTTCCTTTTTGCCGCCTCTTCTACTGAGGGATTCTTCGAGAAAACGCCGAAGACATGGACAGTGCTTGACAGAAAGGCGCAGTATCCGGTAAAGGGAGCTGTGACGAAGTAAGATTCAGAATCTCTCAACAATCCCGAAATCCTGTTTGCCGCTTCGCATCCTTTCATTGCCGCCGATTTGGCAAACTCTTTGGGCATATCCTTTGGCAAATGGCCCCCAGGAAGGGTGGGGACAGCAAATCGGTTCATGAAGAGAATATTTTGCTGAATCGAAATGTGTAAGAACAGAAACTGATTAGCTAATTTCTCTGTGTCGTGGGTTTTCAGGTTTCCGGTGGTATACTGCAGAGCTTCTGGCAGGCTAGCAGTGAAGGTTTCCGTTTGCTTTAGGAGATCATCATAAACGGAATTTGGGTGCCACATTGGGTGAGGGTCTTGTTCGTTACCACCAAGATTGAGATAGTTGATGATGCGCCCCCATAATGCAATACACTTTATCATGTATGCTGCTACGCCCATGTTTTCTCCCGCGTCAGAAAGCTGACCTACACCCGGAGAAACAGGGTGTGGCACATTACCCATCAGATCCTCGGTCGGTCCTGGCATATCCATCTCGAATAATTTTTCCTTGATTGGAAGCTGGACCTTGATCGAGTCTTCTTTAACAAAAGTAGGCCTGCCGGTTCCAGAAGAGTTGAATCGGTCCATGAGAAAACAGGCCCACATGGTCCTCCGCCTAACTTCGCGGTCAACAAAGCTAAGTGCGCCAGTACCATCGCGTTTCAGCGGATCATAGTCGAGGTCCCGATGCAATTGCAGAGCGTATGCCATTCGAATGGCCATGCCTCCAAGAGACCAACTCCTACCTCCTTGACATGTTCCGAATTCATGGAGACCTAGAATTAATAAGCATGTTAGAATGGTGATGTTTGGCCACTCGTAGCGTCTCATAACTATATCTCTAGCCTCCGATGCCCATTCTTCGCCCCTAAGGAAATTGGGGGTAGTGTCAAGTTTGGGATGGGCTGAGAAACGGGCTGCTACGGCGCAGATTGCAAGTATTAAAACCGGTGGGATAGTTCCACCTCTAAATAGTTGATTAGCTACAGCGAAAATCTCACATACGAGATACTTACTCTAGCTTCCTCATAAAACTTGGCTTATGCAACACATGGTATGTTTGGCCGTGTATATTTTCGAAGAAGATCTCCGCCAAATGTTGTTGGATGTCTTTCGACGGCAAGGATTCAACACCCTCGGACAACAGTTTACTCTCTTCCGCTTCCTGTATCATCAGGGAGGTAGGTCTTGGGTCAACGTCTATGTTTGATTTTGGTGCAGTCTTCGACCAGTTGTCTAAATCGGGACCAAAAGCTTCGTCTGCAGCGCGTTTCTTAGTAGCAGAATTTCGAACGGGGACGGACCCTGGAACCGCAGGTTTAACAGCAGCTCTGGTCACGGATACCGAAGTGTTGCCTTGTTCTTCCTTTGGCACGATCTTAATGATGCGTTCTTCCATCCGCTTCAGTCGTTTGTCAAGCATGGCCATATAATCCGTCCGTGGTGCAGCTTTTCTCATGGTAACCTTGTAAACACACGGTATCCGTGACCGCAGGCAATGTTTACACGCAGGCTTTTCTCCGGAGCATCGAATCTTCTTCCTCCGACATGCTATGCAGGCTAACGGCAGTCTCTTTCGTTCCTTCCCAGCCTTAGTCTTCAGCTCACTCCAGGGTGGATTGGGATCATTCTTCTCCTCTTTCGACCTGCTTCCCAGATCACTTCCATCCACAGCCCCTCCACTACTTAGTCCAAAATCATCGCCATATGCGCCATCGAGTCCTCCGCCAGCTTGGTTGCTGATCGGACTCGCCGCGTCTGAACCAGCGCTCAGACTGTTCCGCTGTCCCATGGCAGCAGTACTGCTAAAACTTCCTCGATGGAGTCCCGGCATCGAAGTCATGGAGGCTCGATGGTCCTGATGCAGGGAGGTCGTAGAGTTCCGATGGCCTGCGGTATGCACCGAGAGAGCATACGGATCGGATGTATGCGCCAGTTGCGTTTCGGCATGCAATCCATTGTCCGGTAGGCCTGGATATGAAGGGAAAGAGAAATCAGCAAACTGTGAATTACCGATAACATCAAGGTGTGGCGGGGTCGTGTGGTGGACAAGCGAGGAGTTTTGTGCCCGGTTGTCCATCATGAGGGCCTCGAGGTCAAGAGGCTCTGTGTGCACGGGAGCAACGGTGATGGTATCACCCGAGTCGCTGTGGAAATTTGAAGCATTGTGCTGTTGATAGTTGTCAGGACCTTGACCCGATGACATCGTAGGACACTGCGCGATGGCTACAGTCTGGCGCGCGGCCTTTTTTCCTCCTCGGCCGGGTCCAGGTTCTGATATTGCGAGGCGGTGTCAATGTACTTGACGATAACCTCGACATTCATCATTACAAGGAGCTTATAATTCCATGAAGCCTCGAAATCCTCTCAAAGGAGACGCCTCCGCAAGGATGCGACGTCGTCCGGAGCTCGTGTGGGTTCGGTATTAGCGGGCGCCAGAGCAAAACTCGGGGATGGTTCGGACGAGTGGCAGATCAACGTAAGGGCTTCGCTCAAACGTTTTGAAAATAAGGTCTCACGCGGGATGATGATGCTGAGTGCGTAGAGAGTGGCGCGGAAGCAATGACGAGGCTCGCCGCTGTATTGTATATTGTTGATGATGAGAGTGATGGTGAGAATACTAAGAGTGAGTAGGTAGTTAAAGAGGTGAGCGAGGTGCTGGCCTGGGGGTTTGATCCAGAAGTAGTAGCAGCTAGCTAAGGTCTATACATCTAGCCAGTTCACTTGCTTGTAAACTCATGTAGGTATGTATCTGTATTTTGTGTGGAGACGTTTTGCGCAGTATCCTGGGGGAGAGTTTTCACGCACTCGAGATTCTGATGCTTGGCCCGTGACAATGCTAAATGCTAACTGTACCTCCGTATGCTACCATGACACCCATGATACCTGTACCCTGACCAGACGTCGAGCCATCCAATCTGGGCCCCCAACGCCCCCCCATATTTTTCCCTTTGCTCCTTTTCTGCCCGAATCACCCATGACTCTGGTGGTCCACCCACGTACTAGCAAAAGATCCATGATTTCATGCTCCACTACTGTAGAGAACCCGTATCCTAGTCTCTAGGGCTCGAAGTGGACGGCAACCGCTTCTCCACATCGGGCTATATCATATAAATGTGGACCGGCGAGAGCCAGATCAATCTGACTGTTGCTCAAGCAGCTTGATTGAGGTTAAATGCGGGTACTGCCTCTTTGTGATAAACTGCATATGGAAGGCAGGCAGTGTGAGTTACGAGTAGGGTCTTGCTTGAACAGTTTGACACCAAGCCTCAAAGACTGCTGCGGCTTGCAGGAAAAGGTGATGAATAAACAGGAAAAGATCGTCGCACCGCTCCAGCCGTGGCACCAAAATAGCGTCCCCAGACACCAAACACAGAACGGACAACGTCAACCTCGGTTCTTGTTTGACTCCAACGAATCTGCGCCGCTACTCGTTCTCGAGATTGGTTTTTGGAGGCTTTTCCAGCATTATCCGGCTTGCTGTGAGGCTTCAGCCGCAGTGTCAACTTCAAACCCTGACAGTGAACTTGGAGAGTTTGATAAGATCGAAAAATGAAGTGCATCATCTCGCGGAGATGGACTTCCTATTCCAGATTAAACGTTGCGGGGTCGGATAGAAAGGCGCCAGTCACGAGTCACGACTCGCTCTGCACTATGTGACAATCTTGCAAGCATTACCTGCACGAGCAATCTATCTCGGAGCATTTTTGCACATCTTACAGGGTCCCCAACTGCTCACTCCTTTGATCTGCTCGCTTCGGCTTCCCAGAATGTCCTTTAAATTGCATTATAGATCATTAATAAACAAGGTTCTCCTGAGTCTTACCAGAAACCTCAGCGCAGTTTATACTGTATGTTTTGGGGCTATATCAGTGATACCATCAACACGATGATTGACTTCAGCCGACAGCTTATGCTCAGAAGATAGTATATAGTGGAGTGAATTATGCTTCTACCAATGAAAGCATTTGTACGGGGTAGAAACGTTGACACTCTGTCGGGCCTGCATAAACATATGCAGGTGAAAGAAAGACGTGCAGGGACTAGACCTTCCAAGGAAACTCGTGAAGAAGTCAACTTAACATTCTAGGAACATCGCTGAACTGAACAACTCTTGACTGGTCGTTGGCAGCAGGGACTCAGGGAGAGGCATGCCAAGTACGAAGTAGAATAAAGAATCCTTGATTCCATACTAGCGACTGTTATAGCTCCGTATTGCCTCCGTACCTTGCGAAGTTGCGGTGGCAGGGCAGAGTGGCATGAGCTCGGAGATTTGAATTTCAATAGATTTTCGGAATTCTGCTAGTAGACAAAGTAGACAAGTACATAGTTTCGTCTTCGGGCTCGTGTCCGTAAGCGAATGAACAAAAGATACCTACTTCGTGCTTCTGGCGCTTCTAGCTGCCTCGCTTTTAGTTGTTTCCAAATGTGGTGCCAGGTTGTACCATGCACTACTACCGGAATAGCGCCGGCACTCATTTATCGCTGAACACGCGCTTACGGAGTAGCCCCCATCATCCCATCCTACACGGCATGGCACGCGGAACCGCGTAGCTAGGTACCTCCGTACCCCAGGCTTTTTCAAACCTTAAAAGAACGTTTAAGCGCGTGCTGATCCGACCGTAGTCACGTCTAGACACCTTCTTTCGCGCACCATTAACATATTGCCCAAGCTAATCAGCAATCAACAACTTTGTATAGCAGCGTTGAAACAAGAAACAACTGTGAAACACGAAGCTGTGTAACTAGCCTCTTCGGATAGGATAGATACAGTACAGTACCTTCCTTTCCTTAGTATCCGGGGAAGAATTTGAAAAGCCGGCTTGAGGGGAAAAAGAAGGTTGGTTACCTACCCAACCTACACGCCAAGTTCTAATTCTTCATAGTCAATTAGGCGAAGTACGCTCACTCACCCGAGTCGCCTTTGCTATATATGCTGAAGACCACATCGTCTGGAAGTCAGATGATGCCGTCTTCTATCCTTTTGAGTGCTTGAATGGCTTGACTGGGTAAATGCCGCCTGTTATAAGTAGCTCAAACCGCAAGTGTCCTTTGATGCCCATGAAGACCCGGAAGCTTCTCCCAAATGAAAATTTCCCCCCTTTTTCCAGGTCAACGTGAATTGATTTTGATCATTTACCCCTTCAGTCTTCTTCTGGTTAATTATTTACTTGCTGGTGCTTGGAGGCGAGGGATTTACGCCCTGGTCAAAGATGCCCGTGGATATTACTATGCTTTTTGCTTAGTGTGCTTGCATTTCTTGTTTCTGCTCATATTCCCCCAGTTGGGCGCATCGAAGTGGCATAGGGTACGAAGCGCATGTATATTTAGAGTTTTATGTGATATAGAAAGATCTTCGCGATCAGCCAGTTCTGTAGCTGATCAAAAACCGCACGATATCATGTGCAACGGCTGTACTCCGTACATAGGTTTTCCCAAAAAAACAGGGAATATTTGCAGGCGTGTATTACAAGACCTCTCCTTGAAACGTGTGGGGCAGTTGATGTGGGATCTGTTACCACACCGTATCCGGCTCACTAAGACTGCAATACGTTCCTTGCCACCGCAACTTGATATCAGCATTCTGAGCACCCCAGGCTCCTTGAATGTGCACGATATGCAGCAAAATCTCGATCTATACTTGTTGTCAATCGCATCACTTGACGCGCTGGAGGAAGTCGACTGATGTCGTTCTGACGAGCGTTACGCTGGGCTTATGCTTCTGTATATATGAGAATAACAAGCTAGATTTCATGTAACAGCTTCAAATGAGCAAGGGAATGGGAATGGGGATTGGATAGATTCCGTCACTATTGACTGTCTCTCAGCCGAAGAAGTAGCTTGATAAGAAACCATGAGGTTTATTAGCAAGCAGGGTTTTGTAGTTCGCCATATACTTTAAAGACAGACAAAGTGTTGCAAAATCTGCACTTCCTGAAGGAAAAACTATAATCTCCAATGCAGCTGAGATGACCGACATTCGAAGTAACAGAGACTTAATGCTGCCTTCTAGAAACCGATGGTCGAAGACCTACTAAGCAACCTTGAAGTGTAATAAAGACTCTAATAATAAGTCCTCGCTCCCACGGTCAAGTCGGGACCGTTGAGCTTCTGCGGGCATCCAGGCCTCTAGCACCCGAGAAATTCGAGCCGCCTCCTGTTGCATAGCTTTAGACTCTGGCTCTACGAACCAACTGAGAATACTGCAAATTTATTTGAATACATATAAATAAGTCATCTAAAATCATATACTTTTTTCCAGATGAATAAGTGGGGCGGAAATGGCGGCCTGAGGTGGCAGCCAATGAC
Source organism: Lachnellula cervina (assembly GCA_007825325.1). Taxonomy (NCBI): domain Eukaryota; kingdom Fungi; phylum Ascomycota; class Leotiomycetes; order Helotiales; family Lachnaceae; genus Lachnellula; species Lachnellula cervina. The sequence continues at coordinate 5,187 of QGMG01000093.1, read as the reverse complement.
GAGCGGCGCGGAACATCAACATCAGCAGGAAGGCGCATGGTGAAAGCAGGTAGTGTTGTCTTTGGATATCCTCTGCACTCCGGAATTCTAATCAACCTCCAAGTCAAAATGGGATTTTCTGTTTCGGTCCATTAACAAAACGCAAACAACTCCGAACATGGCAGAACTCGCCCCGCAACCTACGCTTCGGGTTGTTGGCAAGTCCATGAGCCTGATCCCCGTTGGGTTGAAGGAGGCTGCACTCGACTCTCCAACGTTCAGAGCGACTGCGGTTCATTTCTCTGATCAGGTGGAGATCATTGAAAGATGGCTTGAAGCATATGTCAAATCTATATCCAAACTGGTCCACGATGTTACGTCCCTGGAAGAAACATTCAATGCCTTCCTCGCTCGATCGGTCCCTCCTGCGAATATATCCGAGGCTGTGCTCGACCATGACTATACTTTGCTGGCGATGAAAAGGTTTGGCGAGGGCTCGAGGGAGTGGTGGTCGCAGGCTCTGTTTGGAATGAAGAGAATGGATAGTAATATCGTGGACCCGGTTAAGTCTTTTATGTCTGGAGAGTAAGTCTGGATGGCTCTTCCACTCTATGAGTTTACCTGCTTACCAGATAGACTTCGAAACTTCAAGGATGCCCGGCGATATTTGGAACAATCCCAAAAGACCTTCGATACGACACTAGCTAGATATGTGGGACAATCCAAGACGAAGGAGCCCTCGTCGCTACGAGAGGATGCATTCCAAGTTCACGAAACTCGAAAAGCCTATCTCAAGGCCTCTTTAGACTTCTGTCTACTCGCTCCCCAACTTCGCTATACAATTGACAGACTCCTCGTCCGAGTAACGTCGGATCAATGGAAGGACATGAAGCGCTCCCGGGATGCTACCGGTGTAAGCTTTGCTAAATGGGGCAACGAGATGGACCGCGTCCGAGGCTGGAGCAAAGAAATGGAGTCTGGCGAAGGCGTCTTTAGACGAGAATTACAACTCGCAAGGAGAGAGATTGCGGAAGTTGCTTCTGCATCCTCCAGACCATCTCGAGAACTAGAGGACTACAACTTGTCAACAGTGGCATTTCTTGGGTCCAAGGGTCCATCTACAGTCAACATTCACTCCCAAGGAAAAGAGGGTGAAAGGTCAGAGAAACAAGGCTGGTTATTTTTACGGACAATGTCTGGAAAACCCGCTAGAACTACGTGGGTGCGCCGCTGGTTTTATGTTAAGAACGGGATTTTCGGGTGGCTTGTCCAAGGTTCTCAGTCTGGTGGAGTTGAGGAAAGCGAGAAAATCGGGGTCTTGCTGTGCAATGTGAGGCCAGCTGTGCAGGAAGAACGTCGGTTCTGTTTCGAAGTCAAAACAAAGAACCAAACAGTTCTCCTCCAAGCGGAAACTCAGGGTCAGCTCATGGAGTGGCTAGAAGCGTTTGAGGTGGCTAAAAACAAGGCTCTTCAAGCGAGCGCTGATAACTATCCCGGTGGAGTTGATCCAGCTTTTGCCATAACTCCTGCTTCAATTCCAGAATTTGCTGCAAAGACCAGCGATGGCCATGCTTCACATGGGAGCGAAGAGTTGCCTTCTTCTGGGTTCGAGCGCATGGGGACTCTCCCAGTTCCTGGCATAGACATCGGCAACCTGTCTTCCAGAAATAGTTTCGATGTCAGTGGCCCTCGTCGTTCTGTTACTACCAGAGAAGAGGGCGAGAGTAGTCGGGATCACGCGGCAAGAATTATGCAAAAGCTCGATTTGCATCGAAAACCAACAATTGCTCCAAATGATAGTCCTTCAGCGCCATCCCCTGGACCCGCTGGAGGTATTGCTAGCTTGATTTCTGCAAGCCATAACATTCTGCCTGTCTATACTCCAGTCATTCCTCAAGTTCCTACAATTCCAACGCTGGCACTGCCGCAACCTACGGAGTCTCATACAAGCACTCTAGCTCCTACCACTCTAGCAAATCCTCCGGCACCGACAAATCTTAGCAAATCGGCAGTGATTGTTAGTGGAGAACGAGGCATAAGCATTGGTGGAAGTGATGCTACAGGTGGTATGCCCAGCGGTATGATGGCCAACCTTTGGGGGAGCAGTAATTGGGGTTATATCAACCGACTCGAACTGGGCGAAATCAAATCTGCAAGCCCCAACCAGTCTATACCACCAAGCCCAAACATAAAGCCTCTCGAGCCAATGCCAAAAGCTGCTGGTGATGCAACCGGTAAGCCTGCCTCTCGAGCGCTGTACCCTCTATCAGTACATTAGCTAATCAGCAATTCCAGCTTCAACGTCTTTGACACATCGAAAGACAGTCAGTGTTGATGTTCTAGGCGCGACGCGCTCTGACGCCTTCTCTCCCAAGCCTGAAGTTTTCCCAAACAATTATCCTTTGGAGCTCAAAACTCAAGAGGCACAGTTCCGAATGCTGTTCCCGAATGTGTCCCGTGAAGATAAACTGCTACTTGTCTTTCGAGCAACATGGAATCCGAACGAGCAACAGGAGTTTCCTGGGAGAGTTTATGTTACTCAGCATGATTTCTATTTCTATAGTCATCATCTAGGCCTTGTATTGATCACCGGTGCGAGTATGGAAAACATACTAGAAGTTACTGCAGCACCAGGAAAAGATTGCGATTTCATATTCCTCCATCTGAAGGAGCAGACTAGCGGCTTCACAAGGGTAACAATTAAGACTTTCTTGGAACCTCTTCGGCTCCTCCAATCAAGGTTAAACTTCTTGGTCGACACAGCTCAATCAGAAGCGCCACTCAATCTTGAGGAGACAATGGCCACATTGATCAAGATGGAGAATGAGGATCCAACGAGAAGCCCTAGTATGGAGAGCTGGGAGGATGTGTCGGTAAACACCCCCATTGATGACGGTACTGTATCAGGACGAACTCGCCGCGATAGAGATTTGAGGACAGCAATTCATGTCGAGCGAGGACTCCGTCTTGGCCGAGCAAGCAAGGATGTCACGAAATTCCAGTTGCCGTCCAAGCCTGTTGTATACGAACCAGCAGGTATGCAACGAAAAGTTGTCGAGCGTCAATTTGACATCAGTCCAAAGGCTCTTTTCCACGTCATGTTTGGCGACAAAAGTGCGGTATTTCAATTGTTATACCACGAACGCCGAGCGCAACGTATCGCACAAGGGCCGTGGGTATCTCAAGAGGGGATTTCCATGCGTCGAGACTTTGGATTTCAGATTGATTACTTTGATCTCTTTCACCGAGCCCGCCAAGCCAACGTGGTAGACTATCAGGTCATTGACATCATGAACGATCATGTCTGCTACGTTGTTACGGATATGAAGACACCGTGGCATCTTCCTCACCACAAAGATTTCATGCTGGTCTCGAAGATAGTAATTACATTTGTCGCAAAGTCAAAATGTAAATTGGCAGTCTACACTAAAGTCGATTGGTCGAAGGCCCCAGCATTTTCCAAAGGCCTAGTTGAAAGACAAGCTCTTGATGACTCATCTCTCGATGCTCTCGATTTAGCGGATGTCATCACCGATCAAGTACGCAAACTTGGGCCACAAAGCAGGACGAAAAAAGCTATTCATATATTTGGATATGTTGGCCAACAGACATCTGTCTCGATGTTCTCTGCAACTGAGTCTGCGAACTCCAAGCGGCCCCAAATCAAGCAGCGAACTCTCACAAACATGCTGTTTGAGACAATAGGCTCATTCGGTGAGAGTGCAATCTCTTCACTGATGATGTGGACCTTTGCAGTACTTCGGCAAATATGGAAGATCTCAAGCGCTCACAGCATCATATTGATTGCTCTTCTAATAAGTGTCTTGACCAATGCGTTTTTCACGTCTAGAGATACTTCTGAATGGTGGTCTGAACGAAATGCCGCAAAGTTCATGAGCAGGATAGGTGTTGGGCCAAATGCCATGATGAGCAAGGCGATCTATCTAAAGGACCTTGACGATGCTCTGGCCTCGTTGCCGACCGACTTATCGGAGCAACCAGAGAGCAGATGGTGAGTTAAGTCACCCTAATCGGCTGAATTATTTGCTAACCTGTACTAGTTACGATCAATTCAGAGAAATCGCTAATATTACTGATATGGATTCTCCTTTCCAAATGGCCGGTGCATTGTATTCAGAAACTGTGACTAGTTCCACAGCGCGACGCTTACGGAGAACTCGTCAACACCTAGGATCATATCGTCATGACTTGGTAGTTGCCATGCGCGTTGTAAACAACGTTGAGAGGGAGATGATGCAAGCCGAATGGGAGAATTGGCTTCTTGATGAAAATATTAGATGCAAGCAAGTGCAGACGATGTTACGAGAAAATCGTACGCCAGCAACACCGAATAAGAAAACTAAGGGGACAGAATCCCAACACATCTTGGATGCGAAGGGAAGAGAGAGAAATGGCAAGATGGACGAAATGAGAAAGTGGCATGAGGAATATTGCACGAGCTGCAAGCTTGAACAAGACACGCTGGAGAAGGGGAGGAAGCACTTGGCATTTGGATGATTGGGCTGTTTGGATATACCTTATACGGACACAAACATAGGGGAGCGAGGCGTTTGGGACAGCCTGGAGTGGGACTCCACTTTGTATCTTTAGCCTCCTTGTTTGTGTATAATTGTAGAATAATGGAGGCATTCCTGCGTTGGAGCCCTATCCAGCTACAATACTTCTAAGGTGATCCAAATTTTAATTCCCGTGCATCTATTCTTCTATTGGCAACTCTACATGTAAGCGGGCTTTCTACATAGACGGTACTGTGTGGAGACTTGACTGTTCGAGTTGTGGGATTGAAGGTGTAGTTGTATTGTAGAAGTGTGGCAGGAGCCAGCTATATACCCGTAGCAGCCTGAGGCCCTACAGTCACCCCCCGTCTACAAAGAAGCCCTTATTCCATATCCCTTTAAATAGCTCATGCTCTAAATCTCCTCCTAGAACCCCTGCTAATGCTGCATAAACGTGCAAATGTTTCCCCCGGCCTAAGTCCGCCAATGCCATTCCTCCACATTCCTCTACACACCGCGTATATCGTACAATGCCAACCGTATGCCGGAGACGAGAAGTCGCGTAAAAGGGCGCGAGAGCCAACTGTAAGCTGAACCATTGTAGTATAAATGGCCAGGAGAAGTCGCGTGAAAGGGCGCGAGAGCCAACCGTAAGCTGAAACCCATTGTAGTATAAATAGGCCAGGAGAAG